>JBBPRF010000594.1:0-19459 GCA_038092875.1 Lanmaoa pseudosensibilis | reverse complement strand
CCCGGAACGGTGATCACACCGTTCGTGTCTACGAGTTTTCCAAGCAGCTTGATAAGATCTGTCATTGGTTCATGAACCATGCGCCCGTATATTCCCGAATGGAGGTCGTCTTTTGCGCCGGTGACATCGATGCTGAAGGTGGCGATACCTCGGACGCCATAAGTAAGTGTGGGGCGACGAGTGGTGAGCCAATAGTTGTCGGTCTGTTTGCGAACAAAAAGTTGGCAATTATGACGACCGTGACGACCAGAGTTTGGTCAGATACTTACGATGCAAACGCAATCAATGCCAGCAAAGAACCCTGATGGGTTCTTCACCTCTTCCTTGATCCAATCTTCAAGTCCCGTACTTGCTTGCTCTTCCATACCTTCGAACAAAAACCGGACGTTGACGGGGAGTTCAATGCCAAGGTCATTATGCGCTTGGAGGACATTGAGCCATCCCGTTCCAGGACCTTTATCGTCCGTTGACCCACGGCCCACGAGCTTGACTGGGGCATTCGCCGGAAGGCGCGTGAGAACAAACGGATCGGGCGAGTCGGGGTTTTGCTCTCTCCAACCTTCCGGATCAGCCTGTAATTTCAATGAGTTCGACGGTCTGGCTTAATGTCGTACATCCGAAAAGTCGACGGGAAATGCGTACAGGCTGAACATCGTAATGGCCATAAACGAGCACTGTCTTAGCGTTTTGGGCGCTTGTATTGACGCTTCCGGTGACGAGCGGAGGAAGAGGCAGCTTGGTTTCTGGGTCATCCGGAAGTTCCCTCAGCTGTGCATTAGCAACCCCAACTTCTTGAAGTCGGTCCCGCAGCCAGATGCCCATGCGCCGAACTTCCGATCGGGGATATGCACCATCGCTTACACTAGTGGTTGTTGACCGAGGATATGAGCAATGTCAGGTCAGTGTAGAGGGAAGATCACCTTGGGATGGCCACGGCGCCAGTGAGACGAATGATGAAGTCTTCAGTATGAGCACCGACGTATGTGAGGAATTGATCTTGGTTGCTTGTCATGATTGTGCTGTGAATCTATGAGGATTGTACTAGACGTGAAGAGGATCAGAAGAGATAGTAGTGAAGATGGAAAGACAAGCGGTGAATCTAGGTATTTATACCCTCTCTCCCCTCTCCATGGAGGAGGTACTTCGGTAGCGTATTGTCACATTTGATAGAATCATGGAAGGAAGGTCCGACCGAACTCCAAGCTTCCATTCCTTGTGCAATCAGCACATCGTGACCATGCAAGGGGAAACGAACCGTGAAGCGCTGTCACCCAGCCTCCAGCAAGACGAGAACACTGGGCGCAACCTGAATTACGAAGTTGTGACCTCGTTCCCTATTACATAACCAATAGGCCAGCGGAAGCACTGCACCAGGGATTTGAATGGACTGCACGGTTAGTATAGCGATGTGTGGGGATGAGATAGCAAATTTCATATTAGGATCATCTCAATCATCATGTATCCTAGGTCAGCAGTCTCGCATGGGTAGTAGACTCATCTCTGCGATGTGACTCGACGATACTCACTGGCAGCCCAAACATAATCCCAATCGTGGCGGTAATCAATAGTATCTGTAAATCCCTGACCGGAACCGGAGAATCGACCGGACCGGTTGACTCAGCACCGATGATCACTGTTCAAATTTACGCAACCAAAGGGGAGCAATATGTACCTGTACCTCGCAAAACCAATGGCCGTCCCAGATCGAGAACCTGATCCAGCCTGTGCCAGGCAATAATGCGGGGAAACGTGTGCAGCCTGTACTGAAGGATACCAAGGTTCGACGGTGACTCAAGCGTACCCATCTTGACACCATTCTTCGTCAGAGAAAGTTGAGCTGGGGCTAGCTGCTGCGTTTTTCTTACTATGTGGCGAGCACTAGAACCTTGCGAGGTTTCAATCCAGTTACACACTTGCCATTCGACCCCGGATCTGGAACCTTCTCCAGGTGGATTGGAGTGGAGCTGAACGCCCAAGTTGACCATATTGGACGCCCAACCTCCTCCCACAAGTTTAATTGACACATTCAGGCCCTGTGACAGTGTGACACGGGTTCAAGATAGTTTCTCGCAATAAGAATGATGACAACTAATCAGATCCGGAGTGCAGTCCCACTTGACTCGTCTCCGGGTCGGACAATTTTCGATGAGAAAAATGGACCGGAGCGACTCTGTTGTTCTCTTCCGGGCCCCCCGATCTCCGCAATGCAGTGCTGGGTTCGGAGAAGTATTGATAGGGCTGGGTGGAAGACTAGGATCGATAAGCACGATCTCGGTAATAGTAGCTTCCGTTTCCCTGTTCAAATGTGCATGTGAACCCCCTTTTAAATTTTTTCGAGTGATGTTCCATAACTCACTAGTACGTTCAAGGTCTATCCCAACGCCCACCCCCCCGGTTTACTCAGGCTCCTGCGATCCCCTCCTTGGCCGATCGGGTTCATTAGGGCTAAGTCAAGCAAGGACAGCTTGTTATGTTTTATTTTCCTGTACACCGATCTTTGGCTCTCTCATCGAGATCGAGATCAAAGACTTCGAAGGCATACCCTATCCAGGACAACTGGGTCAACACGTTCATCGATTAATTAGCGTCCCATAATGTTAGCGACAATGTACCAGTGTTTTGAATGCAAGTCATAATGTTATTCCTTAGACTGGCCCACACAACTTGTGACCTGCGCCTAGGATATGTGAATCTAAAGATTATCCAACAAGGGCACGGGAATAATGCGACTGAACAGCGAAACATAGCAATACCAAGCCAATATGGTCGAGCTCATAATGTAACCCGCGCGGAGCGTCCAGGAGCTCCACTACAAGCACACTTCACGAATCCTCGTCCGGTACCTCCTCCACCCGCGCAGACCGACTTCCAGGGCGCGAGGAGTCGGGGGATTCATTTTCGACCTCTTCGATAAAAGCACCACCATTGCTAGCCAGCTTTTCCTCCGGAGTTTTCCCTGCTGGTGTCTTGCCCTTCTTCTTCTTACCGCCCTTCTTCTTTGGAATATCCCACTCCCACAGTGGAACGAATGATTCGATCTGTGGTAATATCGAGTCATCAAACGACTAAGATCACGTGACAAGAGATATAGTGCTCACCACGCCAACATCTGCGAAGAGTTTGGGGAATATCCAGATACCCGGAGGCGCAACGACGATGGTGATGATGTAGAATATGAGTCTTACGATCGCTAGTCCAAAGAAGGCACCAATGAGGCCAAGCATCCCCACACTAACGTACCACACGCCGAGACGCATGATGGGCGGCCAAAGTGGGAACATGACTCCGGCGAGCATAATCGCCACCATGAGCAGACCGCCTGCGTATGTCGTCCACTGCGATCCTTCGTAGAACCATGCAAAGTAGCCGTCTTGCGCAAACGATTGTTGTGGGGTGACAGTGACGTGGCGCGGAGAGGGTGACGATGAACCAGTTGGATTGCCACGATCCACACGTAGGTAGAAGGCGTAAGGAATGATTGACGTCAGGACCGCTTCTGCCTCTGCCTCATTGGTCACGGCCGGGACGTTTTTTAGCTTGGTGTAGGCTGGGGAGAGAAGGGCTTTAACGGCAGATTTGCCTGGTAATTTTACAGTCGGAGTGACAGGAAAAATCAGAAAACATAGGCCAAGAAGAAGGACTTCGGCACACCTTTGAAGTAGTCTACCCGTTTGCCGTTGAGAGCTCCCACACGTATTTTCATACCAGATTTGCTACTCCGTAGGAATTGGGCTACGTTGCGAGCTTGTGGAGGTGCTCGCACTTGCTGTGCTTGTGCCGTAGACATTGTCGATGAGAGAATACGACAATTATCTGGACGGTTTATCGAAGAAGACGAACTTGTGCAAGGCAAACAACAAAGAGTCAACGCGAGGAATGTATTGCTTTGCTTAGTCACCGACTCAACGTCACGGCCACGTCTACATTAGACGGATTTGGTCACCAAGCTAGTCTCCACTAACGTTGCGGTACACTACTGTACTCGTGCAAATCGGATTGGATTACGCATCCTTGTCGATCAGACGCTCAAACCTCGAGCTCCGTGAATCCCAACTTCATGCAACACAACATCGGCCCGCGTCTTCGTGTGGAAAATGTGTACCCACATTCAAAATAAACAACCGAAAGATGCTTTGTAAAGTCTATGAGTGCAACGAGGAGGTAAAGGTACAGTTATGAGGGTACATCATGAGGAGGACTTCGACGAGGACTCGGTGGGAATTTTCGGGATGATGTCATGTTTCTCGAGTAACGACTCCAGCTCCCCAGACTGGTGCACTTGGGGAGATATCAGTACACACAATCCACTCTCGTATATGTTTCTTTAAGAAGACTCACTTCCGAGGAGGATATCACATCCACCAACAAATTCCCCGTTGACGTATATTTGCGGGATCGTCGGCCATTCACTGGGGACAGAGATGTGGACTGAAACACGACTCTATTACATCGCTTTGGACTCACGAGAACTCCTTGATGCTACTCCTGAGTTCCGAGTCCTCCAGAACATCATAGGTCTTCAATTTCTCCAGAGGAACGCCCTGGATTTCCAGGACTTGGACGGCTGCGCGAGAAAAGCCGCACTGAGGCATCTGAGGGTTACCCTTCATAAATAATACGACGGGTGATTCCTGGACGGCAGCTTGAATTTTTGTGCGTGCTTCTTGTGAGAGAAATCGCCGGAACGCAGGATTCCGGTTGGAAAGTACATTCCGAGTAGACAAGGACTGTACAGTTGGGTCAACGTAACGACATATGCGAATGGAGTGTTACTTGCCGAAGACTGAAGTAGTGAGCGCAACATGGTCATGGAATGGTGGTCTGCTGTCACTGAGTACAGACTAGTAAGTATTCGGTTCACGAGAAAGGGTGAGACTTGAGTGAGCCTGACTAAGCAAAACACCTTCACCGCCCGGACTCCGGACGGTCCGATTCTACGCTTCGACTTTTTTATTCATCCACACCACACTGAAGTTACCGCCATTTGACGAGTCTCTCGGCTAACCTACTGAAATTTACAGGGTACATCCGGACGAATGAGATTGACAAGGTCCTTTTGCGAGCTTTGTAGGAATGATTGATCGCCTTGCCCGACGTATCCGAACGAAGCACTTCTATTTTGTTGGAATCATGATCTCCCCCTGGCGGGTCAAGATGACACTTGGGACAGAACCAACTGAACATCACCGGCTATCATCCCGTTTTGGTGAGTACCAGTGGGATCTCCACGGAAAGTGACTGGCGTCCACCAGAGAATAATCAGCCAGAGTCCCGACTGCCATCCCGTTGGCATAAATACTCTTCACTCTGGCAACATCCCTTGCTCTACGTGTCGTCTTGACACTTTTCTCTCTGTTGAAAAGTCTCAGTTTCGACATGATGTCCACACCGTGGATGCGTTTGGAGAAGAACCTCTGTCGATCTGCCTGTCCAAGGGCCATGCGAAAATCTAAGCAGTTGTACAATGCCCCGGATGTTTCCCAAGTATTTTCCGAACTCAAAGTTGAAACCCCGTCTCGATGGGGTCACGGAGATATTTGATACAGAAGACCTCGCTTCCTTTCGTCGACGCGCCGACCGATGGCAAACGCTGGGTAACGCTAGTCTCTGAACGTACGTAGAAGATGGACGTCGGTGGCGGACCTAACCGCGCATGCTGTAAGAACACACCGCTACATCGAAAAGCAAAGCACTAATACCTGAATCAATGGCCCCCCTTTTTTGTTCTCGGTATACGAGGGAGCAAGCCACCGTAAACGGTTTGACACAAATTAATCACTATACAAAGAGGCGCTTCTGCTGATTATACAGATATACATGCGTTCAATTATATACACAGTAATTCCGACCGCTAATAAGCACAAGTCATACTCTACTACTGACCTGTCAGTTACACGGGTAACGATGGTAGGTGCTGCATCAACAGTGACGCTTGCATTACCTACAAGAGCTCTTTTCCCGGCATTCTCGAAGCCATCCAAAGCAGGTCGGAGATCCGTGACTCTCTCCGTGCATACTTCACGGTTCGTGGACGACGAACTAACCAATCGTGTCGATCGAAGGGACTGGGTAGGTACCCTGTATTGTGGAGGTTCATTAAAGGAATCGAGGTCTGTGCACGAGACATTGAGCTAGTGAAGGGATTTCGATAGCAGCCATACTGTACGAGAAACGGTGATAAAGGTAGACTCTTTGAGGCCCTGCCTCGAATCCAAACGGTCGACCACAATGCGGAGGAGATTGACATTGACATCTGAAGGACAAAGGACATCGCTTTTAAATTCGTTTCCGTGTTCAAAGTATGTGCGCCAAATAAGGTGCTTCCTCGTGCTTCACATTCGACTGATTGTTTCACATAAGCAGGCTGATCGGCGGCCATCTCGCTGTCAAGAAATGCGGTCGACGTCAATAGCGTGGATTTCCCAGTTGAGCGCTGCGGCTACGGCACATAAACAGGTGAATAGATTCGATTTTCGCAACGGGTGCGAAAGTCTCATCGAAGTCTACGCCCGGTTTTTGAGTGTGAAATCGCAGGCGACGAAACGTGCCTTGTATCGGGTGATTCGACCTTTGATGCGGTACACCCACAGTGGACGTGCATTGAGACCTGGATTAATTAGGATTGTGTACCCTCCAACCTTTCTGTATCTTCGAGTATCCAAATAATGCGCGTTTGCCTTTCGGATCTAGCCTGCGTCGGGCAGGGGAGTCGTGCAAGGCGTAAGTGATACAACCGAAACGGTGGAGACGCGAAATGTTCGGTTTGTGTCCATATCGCTTCTCGAACGGTGTGGCATTGGTGAGGGAGCGAGTGGAGTGGCGATTTTGGTGTACACGATGTAATTGACTGCCTCAGCCCAGATAAAGAGTGGTAGGTTAGCATCGATGAGGATCGTGCGCGCCCGATCGACGAGCGATCGGTTGGGGCGTTCCAATACGCCGTTTTTCTCGGGAGTGCGGGGGGTAGTCGATTCCCATCGAATTTCAAATTCCTTGCTCCTTCATGTAGGTAGTCCAGGCGTTGGAGAAATTTTTCACCTTCGTTGTCGGTAGATTGGTTGCCCACTCGAATTCTCTACCTTCGGTCTTCTATTCCTTGAACTTTGCGAAGACGTCGCTCTTGTTTCGAAAGGAAGAAGGCCCATACCTAACGCGAGAAGTCGTCTGTAAAGGTTATCATATAGTTTCCCGTTGTCCTTTAGCTCGAAGGTTATGCAGTGGCCGGTACTAAAAATGGTGTAACAGTTGGCTTCGTCGAGTCGCGATACTGAAATGATATTGAGCGAGGACATGGGGACATGGCGGGCGCGTTTCGAAGTGTTAGACGGGTTGCACCGCCGTTGGGCCTTGCAACCATAATTCGAGCTTCGCCACGATCGGCGATGACAGTTTTCGTGTCATCAAAACCATGAATACTGCCCGTCGAGGGCTGGTAGGATTTAAATAGTGTGTGATCTGCAAATATGTGGGCCGAGGGGCCGGAATCTATGATGGATGCTGAGATCGTTGTACGTGCACTGTACACATAGTCTTCAGCAGGAGGTATCGGAGGAGCTAATTGCTCAATCGAGTCGGACAGCGGGTAAGAGAAAAAGGTAACCTCGCAGGCCATAAGGCATTTCTCGACTATGACATTCGATGTTTCATCATTTCCTTCCTCTGCGGCCGCCTTTGCATTCTCATCCGCTTTCCCCCTCTTTTTATTCCGCGGCGGCTTCCGTCTTGGTCCCTGCCCTTGCTTTCCATTGCTTTTCGCCCAACACTCGTCTCCGGTGTGCCCCTCCTTCTTGCAATTTGTGCAGAATTTTGCGCCGATGGAGCGCACAGTGCGCTCTAGGGTAGCGAGGGCTGTTTCGGACGATGTCGAAGCAATAGCTAGTGTTTGACGGCATTTTTCTTCCAGTATCTCGGATATGATGCTTGACAGCGTAGTGATTTTGTTGATTTTGACTCCCTTCACGAAGTAGTCCCAAGAGTCTGGATCTTTCGGGTCGCATGGTAGATTGGACAGCAGGGCAGCAGCGGCAAACCATTCAGGTACGGTGAGATCAGCATTGGCGAGGTACCGGACAGCTTCCCGGTACTCATTGATGTGCGCTGACACATCACTACCGCTCGCCATATGTTTCGTGAAGCGGCGGAACCGGTGGATAATGGATCCCAAGTCGACTTGGCTGAATTCGGCGGCTAAGAGCGCTCGCCGTGGCTACATGGGCAATCCTGACTACTAACTCGGCTTTGATACAGTCGGTGATGAGCAGTGATGCAGCGGCATCCATTTTGAGCCAAATCGCGCGCTGGGTAGTTTCCGTAGTTTCCTGGAGGGTTCCGTCCACGATTTCGAGTAGTTCACAATAGCTGAGAGCCTTGCGCATGCGATGCGCCCAGACGAAGTATCCTGTCTCGTTTGCGAGACGGTCTTCGTTGCCGCACGGGAAAAAATCGCTAGAGTTCACAGGCATGTCCCAATGACACCCATGATGAGGGGACAGATGCGGCGGCGCTGCTGCTCCTGATGACTTGCAGGTGTAGCGGACGAGGTAGTAGACGAGCCTTGACCGGACATGAGTGAGTGTGGGAAAATCACTCTAGCGCTGATACGAGATCTGGTGGTGCCAACTGAGTGGTCGTTGCGGGGCAACTAGTAACGTACTTATCTTAACATACGTCCTCCAGATAATAAGCTTGTCGCATCCTTGTGCGTTCCTTGCAATTTCTGAACAAGCGGCTTGGCTGATTTCTTCAGCTTGATATTCGGCGCAGCTTCCGTGAATGCCACGCAAGACGTGTCTTACTCCCATGACGGTAGTCACAAGGACTTCTTTGCAAAGCTATAGATGCCGCTATCACAAATCTGCTGAGGGCAATATCCGCCATTGGCCAGTGACTAGTGACTGCTGGCAATTAGTAGCCAACTAAACCAAGCCCAAACCGAACCTTCAAGTGAATTAAAAGTCTGTGACCGTTGGTCGCAAGGTCACGTCGCTTGCCAATCGCGTTAGTGCCTTCAGACTGAAAATCCAACTCAGATAGACTCACAACTTGAAACTGTTTCTACCCTGTTAATCCCCGTCTTCGTCGACGATGCCATCCCGCCACCGTTTGCAGCAGTACGCCATCGCGATCAGCATTCTCAGCGTGTTCTACAACACCGCCGAGGGCGTTGTGTCCATCGTCTACGGCGCTGAATCGTCCTCGCGCGCACTCGTCTTTTACGGCCTCCAATCCGCCGTCGAAGTCATCTCAGCCCTCCTCGTCACCTGGCGCTTCCTCGGTATCACCAAGCCAGGCGACGAAACAGACAACTCAAACAAGACGTCCCCCCAAATCATCCGGTAAAGCCCTTTTGCCTCCTCGTCGAGGGTTTCCTTTCCTCCCTAGTTCCCAAACGACAGACCCGCTCACCTTTGACGTGTTTTTCCTTATCTCCGCAGGATCGAACGCATCGCGACGACCGTCATTGGCGCTCTGCTCGTCGCCCTCGTCCTCGCTGCAATCGTCACCTCCGCTACCTCCCTCGCAGCACACGACCGCCCTTCCACCGCCCTCCCCTCCCTCCTCATCGCTGCCACAGCCACAGGCATCATGCTCGTCCTCTACCTCGTCAAACGCTACCTCGCCCGCGCCCTCGACTCGAGCACCCTCCACGGGGAAGCCCTCTGCGCGCTCTCCTGCACGCAACTCTCCGTCGTCTTGCTCGTCGGGTCGTTGGTCTATCGAGTGTGGAAGGGCGGATGGTGGGTCGATGCAGCGACGGCGATCATGATCGGGTTGTTGTTTGGTTGGGAGGGGGTCAAGATGATCCGGTGGGCGCGGAACAAGGATTTTGATGGGGGGTGTTGTGCGGGTTGTCACCCCAAAGACAAGGTCGTGTCCAGCTGTGCGACACCCTCGCCGGAGGCGGAGGAGACCAAAGAACCAGAACAGAAACAGATTCCCTGTGCTTCCGCCCAATGTTGTGGGTGCTCCAAGAAAGAGGAACCTGTCAACGGGGAACAAGCATGCTAGCTGCCAGTTTACACCTCGGTGCCTTGGATCCTTAGATACTGATGACCATAATGATGTTGAAACGTCTAACGAAATGTATGCTTTTACATATCACAGATTTAACCAGATTACAGCGAGAGAAAGCAATCAGGAGGGCAAAAAAAAGGTCGTGAAAAGTTATTCCTATGATGCGTACTTTTCAAAAAAATGAGCATCCATATAAAGACAGCGCGAAAGTGACAACGACCAATAAAACACCTCCGAAGCAACGACAGCACCCGCAGCTCAGCGCAGCAACGGCCTCGTCGGCTCCACTGAAAATTAAAAACAGGGCAATACACGCGTCCTCCAGAGATACATCCGATAGTTGTGTGCGAGATCATACAAGTCCATAGGTGAGGCATGCTCGATTGTAACATCGAACCATTTAGGTGATGGGTGC
This sequence comes from Lanmaoa pseudosensibilis, assembly GCA_038092875.1. NCBI lineage: Eukaryota > Fungi > Basidiomycota > Agaricomycetes > Boletales > Boletaceae > Lanmaoa > Lanmaoa pseudosensibilis. Next base: position 9,030 of record JBBPRF010000594.1, on the reverse strand, counting down.
GGGGCGGAAGGACATGATTTCTTCGTACAACAATTCCTTGAGTTGCTCACGGCTGATGTCGTCCTTGTGCACTGGTACGCGGCATGAAAATGAGGTTCGCATTTGCAAAAGTAGGTACTTACGATCAAACTCAAAGAACTCGGGATCGAGAGGTGGGGCGACGGGTTCGTCATCGGGGTCATGCTAAATGATGACATCAGTAAACCAGACTTGCCAGAACGAGAAATAAAACATACATATGCCTCGAGATATGGGTGAGCCAGTGCCTCCTCGACAGTTATCCGTTTCTTTGGATCAAATGTCTACAAGATAAATAAAATCAGCCTCCTCGCAACCACCCAACAGGAAAACAAACTTACCAGGGTTTTTGTCAAAAAGTCGACCGCCATTGGGTTCGCATTCGGGAACAGTTGCGCGAATGGCCGGCGTTTCCGGAACGGCAGCGCTCGGATGTAATCACGTGATCTTCGCGTTGTAATCGCATAAAACTCGTCCAAAGTGGGCGTCCCGAGCACATCCAATATGAGCGTCAACTGGTGATGGTAATCCCGCCCGGGGAAAAGCGGTTTTCCGGACAACATCTCCGCCAATATACATCCCACGGACCAAACGTCGATCGCCTTGGTGTATTGCTTGAACGTGAGCATGATCTCCGGTGCACGGTACCACCGCGTAGCGACGTATTCCGTCATGAATCCCGTTTCAGTGCCTGAAGGCTCAGCCGTCTTAACAGACCGCGCGAGACCAAAGTCACAGACTTTGAGATCACAGTTGGCGTTCAAGAGTAGATTCGACGGTTTGAGATCGCGGTGAATGACGTCAGCAGAATGAAGAGCTTTGAGTGCACGAAGTGTTTGATAGATGAAATACTGCGCATGATCGTCGGAGAGATCTTGCGTCCGAATAACGCGATGCATGTCCGTTTCCATCAGTTCTTGGATCACTACCAAACGTCCACACACACAACGGACATCAGTTCAAAACTGTGGACTTGGGGTGGACACCCCGAGGCAAGCGTGACATACGATAGACTTCCTTGAACGCCTCGAGCGATGGGGGTTTGATGATATCGAGGATCGAAATGATCTGCGGGACGGTCCAACACGTCAGTCAACCTCGACTCGTTCGCCCGGATCCCCAAGTGGGATGATCTACACACGTTCTCGCTCACGCCAGCCTCGCTCAGAAACTTGAGGAGTTTCAGTTCGCGCAACGTTCGGAGACAGAACATGGAGTGATCGAATGGAGCGATCTTCTTGATGGCGACTTTACGTCCGCTGGGACGGTGTACCGCGGAGCAAACGATGCCGTAGGCGCCTTCACCGACGACATCGAGAACTTGATATTGTGTGCCTGATATGTGTTCGGAACGTCACCACCCCCTTCCGCATCGCAAAACAAGACAAAAAAGACATGGAACACGGATTAATCACCACGCACCGACGTTGAAGCGTACTTTGCGCGGCGCAGATGGAGCCTGGGAGGCCGCATGACCGTGCTTTGACTTGGACTGCGATGCAGCAGCAGGTGCCTGCTGTTGATTCTCTGGCATGTCTTGAAGTTTGGACCGTTAGCAAGAAGGGAGATGCGGAAACGTCGGAGAGAGAGAAGGGCCACTTTAATGTATACGCACCTTTGACCCTTGCCTTTTTGTTGTCTCTGGAACAAGGAAAAGCTGATCAGACTTCTAGCTAAATGCCTTTTTGGGGAAGAAAGACATCCCCGCAGCCAATTTTCGCGTATCCACAGAGCATTTCGTATAAAGTTGCCTTTTTAGAGAGAAATTCGGGTCCACTTTTGCTTCTTTACCTAGACCCCTTCTCCAAGTCCCACAGTTCAAACGTTCATGAGCTGGCTGCGGACAGTACTTCTCCATGGCAACGGCACCGAAAATCCCATTGTTTCCATGGTCGAATAAGGTTGATTAACAATCTATAGCTCGTTGCGATGTATCATCATCCAGAAGAGGGAGCCTCGGGAATGGACGGAAGTATTTGTGGATACAGCCAATCGATTTATCATTCCATTTCTCGTGACGGTCAGAGGAAGGTGATCACGCACACACATGGACCGTCTGAATCTGGTATGCATGTTAAATTGCCCAACTAGTATTACGAAACGAGTTTGAACGCTGGGAACTGGGATCAAGAATCAAGGATCTCAGACCTCTGAATCGTTCTTCTCAGAGCCCAAGTTACCCTGCCCATATCATCCTTGATCCGATGAGAGAAGAACCACCCATCATGCATCACTGGCTTTCCGTTTCATATCGACAACTCTCGCTTAAGTGCTTGTTCTAAGATGATTCGTGATGGTAGCAAAGCCATGCCGAAAACTTGATCCTCATCGTCAGGTTATTCTTCCCAGAAACCAGAAGCCATACCACTCATCCGAGTCTCTGAGTAACGCCCACAGTTATCTAGATACCTAGATCAGTTCCAACTTGGAGAATCGAGATCACAGTGGGAATTCTCAGTTGGTATGGTAATGATCCTCTACTAACAATTTTGTGGAGAATTTCATGGGAAAGAAAGCCATGTTTCGAAGTTGATTCTGGTTGGATGGAACAACTTGTGGCGGTGTCCCCCATCTTCCTCCGGGGATTTTGAAACATACAGTTTATTTAATGTTACTGATATAGGATCGCCATCCCTGGCTCGAGTCTATTATAACGCCCACTCACGAAACCAGCTTACCACAGCACCAACGAGATCAAAAAATTTAGCTAAACTTTGAAAGCAGATGAGTCTTAGCAATGACCACGAGCTTTTGTTTTACTCTTCTTTTTTTATATTCTAATCAACTCCTCACACAACAGGAGCGCCCAAAAAGCGAAAAACAAAACAACATGTCATGTCGAACGCAACTTAAGGGAAAGACGAGGGGGGGGCAGGGATGTACAACATAGATCGGAAGACGAGGAACAAAAAAAAAACTGACACAAAGACAAAGCAAGGTGACATAGGGGAGCATACAACGAATGGAGGCATGTATCCCAACATATGTTCCGCTGCCCTCCCCTCGCTTCTTCCATCCATCACGTCCCAAAATCGCCTCCCAAGTCGCCCAAAAGGAGAGGAGCGTCTACTTGCCACTAGGTGGACCACCGCGACCCCGCCCAGGTCCACCACGGCCGCCTCGGAACCCACCACGAGCCTCGCCATTTAGAGGAGCACCACCACGAGGTCGGCTTTGGGGCCTCTCGCCGCGCTCCTTGCGAGTCTCGACGAAAATACGCACCTGACCAGCCTCACCTCCGACATCGATCCGCACACCACCCTCCCCACCCTGGTTCTGGGGTAAAGACGTGATCATTGCTTTCTTGGCGGCATCAAGGGACAAGAACTCCAGGAAAGCGCACGCCTTTGAACGTACAATCTCGACGTCCTTTACCGGGCCAAACCGCTGGGCTAGGGTCTGACTAAGCTGATTTTGGCTGACAGACTCGACAACACCCTGAAAAAAACCGCAATCGATCAGTCGCGGTTTATCATGAATTACTTGTAGATAAATACCTTGACGAAACATTGTGGAGTGGTCAAGGCCAGCACAGCAGCGACAGAAGGGTGATCGCGAGACCCATGTTGTTGCCCACCACGGTGGGGAGGGCCGTGGGGCGCCGGAGACTGGGTACCGCTAGTCGGTGCAGGGCCATTCGAGGTAGCGGGGAGCACCTCGGTCAAACCTTTGGACTCCGTAGCGACCTGTGATCCCCATCGTTTCGAGTCCGTAGCAGCAAGGCTGGCCCAGCTCTTTGGCGCTGACTTTGTAAGCGCAGGCGTGGGAGCAGACGGTTGTTGCACAGGTGCAGGTGGCGGTGTAGGAGATGGAGCGGGAGAAACTTCGGGCTGCAATGCAAGTGCAGGTTCAGGCTCGGGTGAAGCTTCGGGAACAGGCTCGGGCTCCGAAGGGGAAACAGGGGTGGGCTCGAGCTCAGGTTCGTCGTGATGGTAACCATTTGGCTCTGCGAGTTTGGTCTCGGGGGCCGGAGGTGGGGTGGGAGGGTCAGGCTGAACAGTCGTGGGTTCCTCCTCCGGAACTGGGGCCGGGGGAGGGGTAGGCTCACGGGGCGGAGATGGCTCACGGGGTGGAGATGACTCAGACTCAGAGGAAGATTCAAGTGCTAGCTCCTCGACAGGGACGGGTGCGGAAGCAGGGACGGCGGGAACAGGTTCGGTTTCGCTGGCATCATCCTCAACAGTATCTTCCTTGAGGAACCGGAAGATGTCGTTGAGAACAAAGTAGCCATTTGGTTGTTCTGCAAGGAAGAAAGTCTGGACGAACTTTCTCCAGGGATCACCATGATTGGACATCTCGCCGATGACCTGAATGATGATGCCACCGTTGGCAGAGGACTGCGCATCCACGGAGTGAATGTAGACTTTGCAGTCCTCGAAACCGATGGCGGTGATCTTGTTGTGGATTTCCTGAATAAGTGACACGTGAGCAAAAGACAAATAGCGAGAAGAAAAAAAATACCTGCTGGCCAAAACAGGGTTTGAGTTCCTCTCCCTCTGTGCCATGAATGAAGGTGGAGGTTTTGGTGTAGAAGCAATGCAAACGATTGGGTTGTTTGTTGACATACGTATAATATTGGGGAACGAACTGCCATCCAACCTCGGAAGGAACGACATTCTGATGAATTGTAGGTGCAGTTGACATGACGAGGGAAATGCTAAGGGTTTCCAGGTCAGTCAACGGGGGTCAGGAGACACCAAAAAAAAGATATTTTTTAATGCGTACCAATGAAAAAGGGGAATAAATGGACGTGCGTTTGCGTGCGTGAGGAAGTCTACAGATTACAACGGACGGAGGCCAATTAAAACCTTTGCGGCAGCTGCGAAAAGACGGGGTCGACGAAAAGGCTGTATAAGACTAAAAACCAGGGCTCTTTGAATTTTACTTCGGACTTTGCCGACAATCTCGCTGACTCAGCTCACATTGTTGTCTCCGTCCCGGCCCGGTCCCGAGTGGAACGAACTTCTCGCTTCCGACGCTCGTAGTCTAAGTGTTCTCTCTCGTCGGCGTTATGATATTTAAAAAACACCTGTACTTTTGCTCGTCATTGGGTGGTGTACTCCAACACGTCTGTCGACTTCACTTCCATAGATAATTACATCGTAAAGTTACAACAAATCACTCATATATATTCAGCGCGTTGAACTCAAAGTACGCTCCCGTAAACGCCGTAGGATTCGCATTCACATAATCTGTGGCATTCCCCAAACGATCACGATCAGCCTCCTGTACCATCCAAAAATAGGATCCACTTTGTGGCGCTCACCGGTACAGGTCGAGGGGCATCCAGATGCCGCGTAAACTGCGCTGTTACCAGCCCAATCACCACCTTTTGCACACCAGTTGAGTTGCCATTGTGCACAGGAGATGATAATCACGTACAAAAGGTCAGATTGATGATGATATTGTGAGGTCCGAGATGCGTCGAGAAATCACAGTCCGTGCTCGGGAAATATGCCACAGGGTCACCCTACCAATGTATCATGAGCGACCCATTTCAAGGAGTCTGCGCGGATCGATTACCCAGGTGCTGGTGTCGATGGTACTCCCGGGATTCGATACTTGGGAAGGAACAGTTGAGCTGCCACGTTCCCAGAGGTAGATCGAGATATAAGTTGCACTCCGCTCGATCGCGTACCTGATCGGACCCGTTCGTTCCATCAACATCCCTCGACTCGGAAAGAACAAAATTGGGAAACTCACCAACCGCCACCGATGTTATTAAAGCCCTGACCGAAACTGTTGTCATCGGCGAGGGCAACACCACATCCAGAATTGTTTGTGTCGTAGACATCGCAGTCCGTTCCCATGCTCGTACTACATGATGTATGGCGCATGTCAATCGGAGGCATATCACAAACCATCATCAGCCACGAGGAACGTACCCTGTCATTGTTCGAGTGCCTGGCATGGTGCAATCTGGGTAGGGTGAGAAAGTGCACGCGATGCTGTTAGACCACTTACTTGCACTTGTATGTAGAGTCGACAGATTGGGCGACAGGTCATTGACACCTTCGACAATGTCTATTTCACCCTGTAGCGCCGTCAGTGGTGGTATTCATGGTGGATATTCATTACTAAACCTCATTTGGCCAATTAGCACCGACTTCCTGGAACGAAAATCAGCGTATAGAAAAGCACTAGTCTAGGGACCGACGCATACCCTGTAGCCAAACACACGCGCGTTGCTTAGCAGCGATTTCTATTAAAAGTAGCAAAACGCACCCTAAAATAAAGTTGAGCACGTTTAACCCACGTATCGTGATGCAGCAGACTTACAGACTGCAGGCCAAGTCCCACAGCCCTCGGGCATATGGGCGATATCAAAGCTAAAGCGACGTTAGCAGGGAAACTCGACTACCATCACGATACTTACATTGCAACGTGCGTCGTGTACTGATCCAGGGATTCCAACCTGAATGAGTTTCGTCCCGGACCGGTCCCACTGAGAACAGTGGTATCGTCCGCACGCAAGATCACGCTATTCCCAGTGATCGAATACAAGCCATCCGCTTCAGCCGTCGTTTGATCGACATAGTTCCTAAAAAAAATCGCACTGTCTGTCAGACGCACATCTTACCATCTTCTGACCACGCGTCAGGATGCACGCACACGTCTCCGTTCGTGGGGTCTGGAATAGCTTGCCATTGGAATGCATCGAGGAAGGCTTGCCCGGAGAGGCTGGAGCTAAGGCTGTAAGTTGCTCCTTGTGCGGTCACAGCAACAGTAAGCACGAGCACGCCAAGCAAGAACGATAGCTTCGTCATCGAGGGCACCAGAAACGACCCGCGGTTCATCTTCCTCGAGTACCCATCGCGTACTTTTTATACAGGAAAACAGAAAAACATCCGCCTCCTACGATTGAACTCGACTCCACAGCAGGTTCACGAGACGTTCGTTTTTGTCAGGTAGCTGCCGATAAACGATCCTTGCCAGCGCTGCGATGGAGAGGAAGATATATCGGTCAGAGTATGCGTTCGATAGGGACGCTATAATAGTCATGAGAAGATGTCGATTTCCGTATATGAGGGTGGCGCGTAGCAAACTCGGAAGTACAATGTGTCGTGCAGTAACACGAGGCCATACACGTAGGTCGCGGGGATCATGTCAGAGGTAGGAAAGCTGATGCAAGACGACGTGGCAAGAAATTTGGTGTTTATTGTTTGTAAGGGGGGTATAAGATAAGTCAAATGCGACTGATGAAAATTCCACGGAGTGCGGCGGCGAGACTGGTGACGATTCACATGTTCGATTTTCGGAACTTACACTAGCAGAAAGGAATCGCTGGGCAACTGGCGTTCGTGGAACGGCACAAGGTATGACCTGGAAAATAGTTTACCAGACTATCTGGGCTTCTGGTAATTTCGTTTTGAGGGTGTCATGGGAGCCAACAGAGATCGCATGCTACGTGGAGCAGTGCACAACCCGCCGATTGAAAGGCTGCCCAAACGAGGCACTGCACGATCTTTGATCACGTTTTAGGATATACAGAGGTTGTCCCTTTGGCCTCTGGGAGGCCAATTGGTCCCAGAAGACAAAGTTCCGTGATCATGAGGGGGGCCTGCATCGATGATAGTAGTGGACACTTGACCTGTCGGAATCTATTTAATGTGAATTTTTTCCGAGATACGAGGCGGAAATCGAGACAAAACTAGATCTGGCCTGCGCAGCTGTTTGGACGCGCTAGGAATTGATGCTCCACTCGGAACAGATGCCAGGTAGGCCTCTGTGAGAGCCTGCTGCTGCGCGTCCGTTACAAGCAAGAAATGGTGACTTTGCAGTTTACCTCTGAGAGCCACGCTTTCTCACGGAAGCATATTTTGTCAACATTATGTAATTACCTATGTATCGTCCGAACGATCATCACATTGATGTCTGCTAGTCTGGTGAGAACCCTAAGGAATCACAACGTATGAGCGCATACCTGATATCAACAACCTTTAAGCATTTAGATGGAGGTAGAGATATCAAAGCAGTATCCGGATTTCTGATTATTGCAATGTTGAATCTTCTCAAGGACATCACCACCCTAATCAACCACCTCCCAGACCGACCCCACCTCCTGGGTCAATACTTTCTGTCTCGTGAACGTCGGAAATAGATAAAGACTATCGGTACCAGTGGCCCGGAGTTCATCATTGACCACGGTACAGATGCATCCTCCCGTGAGGGCCTGGGTCACGTCCAGGAGAGGGCTACAACGGAGGTGCCATGAAGCGGCCCTGTCGGTACCAACAAAGTTGAAAGATCTCCGAGGGTGGGGCGTTGAATGCCAACTGACTTTGCATCGGATTTTAGCACGGTCGTCAAGATACGAGCGTGTTAGCCCGACTCGTATGTTGGGAACCAAGTGTCCTTATTGAGTTTATTCTCGTGGGACGAGAAAGCTGAGCAAGCGTCGCTCTCTGGAATCAAGCAGACTGGCGACGAACCAACACATGGATTTGATCTTAACCCCCTACCCCATGCCAGTTCCAACTTGAACAATGGGAGGCACTCGGACCCAATGCTACTGCGAATCAGGGTCTACTGAGGTAGGATGTCCTTATGATGGACGACGACGAATGAAGGTTTTCCATATGATGTATACATATATGGTCTAGTAGTGGAGCCAGTGTACTTACGTTGATTCTGGGTTGCGAATACCGGAGCCAATAGGCCAATTCGGCATAACGATTTGGCCATAGCACTTATCTGCTTCCTGCTGAACAGGTGGAAAGGATTTTGGTCCTTTAAGTTTCAGTGGCCTTCCATCTCGTCTCAGGCTACCATAGAGTTGAAACGTGGATCAGCGCTTCAGCGAGTGCAGTCACGCGATCGGTTGATCCCCTGAATGTCCTTCACAAGCACCCGGGTGGAAGCCTGCCGTGGCCGACGGCGGGAAACACTGAGACGGGTGGGCAACAGAACTGGACCACGCTCTATAGGGGGACTACAACGTACGGGTACAAGGGGCGACTACTGTATCTCTATGGTGTGCGGTCGTATATATACGTGACAGGATGCCAATGG
>JBBPRF010000593.1:0-19464 GCA_038092875.1 Lanmaoa pseudosensibilis | reverse complement strand
ATGCAACGAGCTCACTCGACCGGGGTGAGCATCTTGATGGTGATGGTGGTGTCGATGTCCATGGCATTGGGATCTCGTTCTGAAGTACGATTGAAGGATGAAGGGGTGAAGTGTCCCTTCTTTAAAGCGAGGATGCACATTTTCTGACCATGGAAGGTCTTAGCATGTTCGATCCATTTGTCGATGGTGGTGGGGATCTGGGACATGGAGAGGATCATTGTGGCGAGTCGCTGGTCTAGGCCAAGCGAGAATTGGTTGATGAGAGTGATGTGATCTGTGATGCCTGCTTTGGCAGCGAGGTTCTGAAAGTCAGTGATGTATTGCTGGAAACCGTCATTGGTGGTTCCATCTGCGGAGCGGGAGGACTTCTGGGTGAGCTTGGTGAGCTCAAGGCGGGCAGTGGCTTTGGTGTCAAAGGGATAGAAGGTGGACTCGAAGTTGGCACAGAAGTCTGGGAATGTCTTTCCTGTGGTGATGGTTTGATCCGCCATCTTATCGTACCACATCTCAGCGAAGTTGGCTCCTCGTCCTTCACTCATCTTGTTGAGAGTTGTCATGATCTTATCGTTGTCGGAGGAATACAGGGATTGGTTCAAGGTGAAGTAGGCCTTCATAGCTTTGATCCATCTGGATGCATCAGCAGATTTGCCTGAGAAGTCAGCAGGAAGGGCGGCTTTGAGTTCGGGTACTCTAGACATGGTAGGTGCTGGGGTTGAAGGTGGTGGCTGGGGCAAGGAGACTCCTAAAGTGAAGGAGGGTACGTAGTTTCGTTGGGTGATGCTAGGGATACTAGGGATTGCTGGAAGTTGTGATAACACTGACTGTGGGGTGCTGGGAGTGGTGTCATCTCCGATTTCAATGTCTTCATTCTCTTCAGGAGGGGGTGCTATTGTTACAATTTTACTCCTTTCTTCGTCTACTGTCCTCTTTCTTTTTCGCGGTACTCGTACCACTTGGCAAGGTGCTCCTAGCCGTCCTCATACCGCTCTCCTCCTTCTTACGAATACCGCGCCTCCACTCTTCTCACGATTATTCTAACGACCTTTATCTTCGGACTTATTCGTATCTTCGGACTTATCCCTCCTACGTCGTTTCTCTCACAACGGCGAGTGTCCCCCGCCTTCCATACAATTCCATAGTTTTCTTTTCCTTTCATGACTTGATCGTTCTTTGGTCCGTGCGCGCTGGTCTGCATTATATAAACTCTTAGTACACAACTTGTATTCTCATTCTCGATCTTCGCAATACAAGCGTACTCTTGAATCACCCTTGAAAACCCTTGAGTCTGAAGTCGAATCCCCTTCGACTTCCACTACCCTGGAAAACTCCTTTAATAGATAAGCTAGCGGACGTCGGTCTCTTCGTGAGTATCGCCCGACTAGCCTTGTCTCCTTGTCTAGAAGGATTAGCGGACGTCGGTCTCTTCGTGAGTATCGCCCGACTAGTTCTGTCCAAACGTCTTTGTACGCTTCGCGTAACACAAGGCGTTCCCATGTGGATTCCTTCTCTACATCCTTAACCTGTTTAACAGGGTCGCGATGTTCACCATAGACGTTGCTAGGCTGTGTAGGTGGGTGACGTATGCGCTCCAACTTACGTGGCAGGGCAGGAGGCCTGGCAGGTGGCGGTCTCGGCGTGTGGGGAGGTGTAGCCAGAGGAGGTGGTGGTGTAGGTTCCTGGTCTGGTGACGCGGGTCGCGCAGGTTCAAGGGAAGGTTCACGATCATCCTCAGATCCGGAACTGTTGGAAGGTATGAAGGAGTGGTCCTCTGGCGTATGTGGTTTGCGAGGGGCATGACTGACCGGCTTATGAGGCCGAGCCCCTGAGCACCTTGGAAAGAGGTGCTCATCGAATATCACATGTGTGGAAGTGTGGAGTGCGTTGTTAGGGCACATGAATAGGTAGTTGGTGTCACTTCCAGCAGAGACACCGAGGTAAATCATTAGCTGCGATTTAGGTTGCAGCTTACCTTTCCGAGTCTCATCCAGCAGATGTACATAGGCACCACAACCGAAAATGCGGAGATGAGAAGCAGATGGTTTCTCCCCCTGAAGTAGTTCATGGGGGGTTCTCCACTGCAAACGATTCATGGGCGTGATGTTATACACATGTACGGCATGAAGTAAGGCGAATTCCCAGTAGAAATCAGGTAGACAAGCGTGAAGACGCATCACCTGTGCCTTATCCATAAGGGTGTGAATCAATCGCTCAGCATGACCATTTTGTTGGTGTGCATAAGGGGCGGACTGATGGATATGAATACCATTGTCCCACAGGTAGTCAGTGAATGCCTTGGAGGTGAATTCTCCACCAGCATCCGACTTGAAGCCTTTGATATTGGCATTGTATTGGGTGCAGATATACGAAAAGAACTGTTTAGTGGTCTTCAAGGCTTGATCCTTGGACCGCAAACAGGAAACCCATGCCATTGAAGTGTAGTCGTCATAAAAGACAATGGCATACTTGAACTTATGGTATGATTCCACCTTGAATGATTTGAGGTCTGAATGAATCAGCTCAAACAGCGCAGATGCTCTGCACTCAGTGTGAGGGAATGACTGGTTGGGTTGTTTGCCTAATTGGCAGCCAGGACAGATCTTATTGTGGGGTGGTATTTTCACATCCGGGAAATCCTTAAGATGTTTTCACGTGGCTTTGAGTACATCCTTGGAGGGATGCCCTAGGCGGCGATGGAGTAGATCATAATCTACTAAAGCCATTGAAATATTGGCCTGTGGGTGAACGGCAGGTGCGCACATCCAAAACATCATATCGGCTCCATGCGAATGAAATGACAGTAATGTTCTTTTGGCGCATTTATCAAAGAAGTCAACGTGGCCGGGACCAGCATTGATTGTGAGACAGCGATCTTTGAGCAGGGTGCCCATCGATATAAGTTGCAAGGTACAGTTAGGCATATAAATGACTGGCAATAATCGTATAGTGTTGCTGTTAAATTCGATGATAACTATCCCTTCTCCTAGGATTTGGGCTTTGCCGTTCGCCGTTTGAGAGTGCCGAGGTGTGATGTACGGCTGATACTCTATGAAATCCTTAAGATTGTAGGTAAAATGAGCCGAAGCTCCTGAGTCCAATAGCCACATGTTATTAGGGACCATATGATCCTCTATGGTGCACTCTTTGCCTTTTCTCGATGACTTATTACAGTTGTCACACAAAGAAAAAGGAAGCAGCGTAGATTGTGGAGTGCATTTCTCACTATCTACTACAGATGACAAAGTATAATATACGTCTTTCTGTGGCGAAAATCACTCATCAGTGTCTGAGTAGGGAGAGTTAGAGGGGACTGACCATTCCTCGAAGAAGCCAAACTCATCTGCCTCACCCAGGAACCGGTCATCATCACCCTGTCCACCGTTAAGATCGAAGTAGTGATCGAGAAACTCATCTTGTCCCTCGTCACCCATTGATACTACATCTTCCTCGTCCACGTCCATAATGGAAGTGGAGGGGATGAGGGTGGGGTCAAGGCGCTCCTGCAGGGTGCACTGGCCGTATTTGGAAATTGGCGATGGTGCCGGGGAAGGTGATTGATGCCTGACATAGTTGACAGGCAGCGGCGGGAGATGTGTCATTCACATTGTTCTTTGGCTTCTTCTGCTGATTCTCCTGCTTTTCCTGTCCCACCTGTGAGCACTTACTGCGATGGTTGCGCTTGCCCTTTCCTTGGCCCTGCTGTTGCTGGCTGCTCGACTGCCCCTGCTGCTGCTGCTGAAACTGAGGGTCAGCTCCTTTCCTCTTGATGGCAGAGATTTTGTGGGCTTGTGCCCCAGCAGGCTGCTTGCCCTTCTTGGTGACCTGGTGCTGCCAGGCCACAGTGATGATCTTCTCCAACTCAGAGACCTCCGGGGTCTTGAGTTCCTTGCCATCCTTGTCCTTCGTCTCAAGGGAGCTCTGGTTGAGCATCATGGTCAAAATGTTGGCATAGGCAGGGGCTTTGGCCAGTACCAGCATAAGCTGGATCTTGGCACTCACTGGGTACTTGAGCTTGTTGAGTCAAGCGAAGTGTGCATTGATCTTGGCAAAGGTGGGAGCAGGGTGAGAGGATTCTGGGATGGTAACGTCGAGGAGAGCCTTGAACTCCGAGAAGGTGGAGGAGATGGAGGGGGTTGAGTATGCGGACTCGAGCCAGTCCCAGAGCTTCCGGGCAGTCTCTATGAAGCAGTAGTTAGCTGCTATGTGGGACTCAACCTTTAGCATGATCAGTCCAAGGGCCTTGTCATCGTTGTCCTCCCAGGCCTCAATCTCCTTAGTGCGGTCTACCTTAATCCTACTCATCTCCCCATCGTACTTGTGCTCTGGGCATGGACAACGCATGGAAGTCCAGAGGCCTTTGGAACAGAGGTAGTTCAACATCTTGATGGCCCAACGCTGATAGTTGGTGCTGTTGAGGCAGGGAACGGAGTTGTATGAGTCAGAAGACATGGTTGGTGGTAGAAGGTCTTGGGATAAAAAGTGTCAGTACTATACCATTGTCTTATAGAAAATGGGGGCGAAAGGTTTAGTCGCTCATTCCTGAACATCTTACAGAGCCCAGACACTGGAGTGACATAGTCTCTCCCTGGGGAATCCAGGTGACACTGTCACTGGAGCGCTAGGAAGCGCGTCACAGAGGTCATGCGTGAAAACGCGCTGATGTGTCTACGTTCGAACCACTTTTGGCGTAAAGACGCTCAAGAGTGTGAGGGGTTGTGGCGTAAAGATGCGCAATCAACTGTAAGGTTGAGCGCTGTGCTAAGCACGAGCAGGGCTCATAACCTGTTGGAACCAGACATATACTGACAGAGTCTGCACAGGTCACATACCTTGGGTTGAGTGAGTTCACTTGTGGTAGTGGTTCAAGTGGAAGATTCGATTCTAACTCAGCACAGCTGAGTCTGTACTTAAATACAGGAAGCATGTGAACTTATTACTATATATGGTAAAGTAGCATTCAACAATAATTACATTGTCAATGTAGTCACATGTTGTCAGTGGTCCCTGATCACATTGCAACCATCGCCCACATCAGCTATAGTAGCCTCCTGCTGTTACAACAACATGTACATACCCATTCCAACAGTCAAATTGATCAATGTCAACTACCAGTAATGATTGACCACAACCAATTTATTTACTTAACCCCCATGCACTCTATACTGTTCAAACATACACATATTAATATACCTGTTCAAAAAGAAACTATCTGTGGCATTCATGCTGTCCCCACGACACCAGTGAGGGTCCAGGGCACCACTTGGAAACCGGGGAACAAGGTGACACAGCTGGACAAGATCAGTGATTGGCATGACCACCACATTTGAAATGTGGTTGTGTGTCAAGTGGCCAAAATAGAACATGTTGACATTGTTGTCAAATGCACGGAGTGGCTTAAACAAGTGGACATAGGCGAGCAGATGTGGGTAAAGGCCAAGGTGAGGTGGTAGCCTGAATATGACTTGGACTTCAGCCGCGCACAGTCCTATCAATCAATATCAATCAATCAATTTTTTCATCCAGCACAGATGATTCACTCACCTTGCAGCCCCCCCATCCTGTGTCCCTGTTTATCAACCTGCATCAGAACAGTGTCATACTGTGCCCATGTGGGAGGCTTGCAAGAACCATTGGCATGTTCTGGATGGGAACATATTCTTGCTGTCCCATTGTCTGATAGGTGTTTGAGCAGTTGGAGAGGAATCCACACATTACTGAAACAGTCAAAATGGTCATGGAGTGTTGGTTGGAAGCCCTGAGCCCCTGGTGAAGGAAGCTTAGTTAGGAACCTCTGTAACACTTCCACAAATGTGACAGCCCCATGGTGTTGAACCAGGAACTGTGCCATCCTTTTGGGGAAATGAGGATGGCGTGCAACACAATATGATAGTGGCGGCAAGGCAGGGTTAGCCTTACAAGTTGAATTGTCCATGTCATCACCACTTTTGTCAGCTGACCCTTCATTGGTGTGACTACTGTTGCGCCACCTTAGATATGAGTTGAACCATATGACAGCTTCTTGGCAGTTTTGTCAAAACTCTAGTAAAGACTAGAGCTCAGCTGCTGCCTAAGATGGGCAAGAACAACTGTATTTACCTAGTAGAGACTAGAGCTGCAGTACATAAGTCTAGGAGTAAATACTAAGTAAGAAATAACTCACCTCAGCTGCTGCCTAAGATGGGCAAGAACAACTGAGGTGCTTATGAGTGTAGAAAGAATATAAGTAGTATGTGGTGGAGGCACACTCGTACCTCAATAAGTGTCAGGGAAGAGACATTATCAAATGTATAGTAATAGGTATGTAAGAAACATTACCAAGTAAGTCATACTGAAAAAGGTCCGGAAGTGAAAGTTCCAGAAGTGGTTCCGGTGGTTCCGAGTCTGGAAGAGCACAGGAACATTCCGGAAGTAGTTCCGGTGGTTCCGAGTCTGGAAGAGCGCGGGAAAATTCCGGAAGTAGTTCTGGAATGGAAGGCTTTCATCCTGAGGGTTCTGGAAGAGCTGGAACCTTGGAAGCAGGTATTTTGTCAGGTTTAACCATCTTGTCATCTGTATTGTATAGTCCTTTTGATTAGTGGCAGTGTATGCCTTCTTGGCGTAATCAATGTGTAGCCACTCTGAATTTTCGGTGTTGAAACCATTGAGACTACCAAACAGCCGGATTGATTTGACGTAGTGGGCCAACAAGTGAAGCTTGGGAATATTAAAATGATTGTGACACCCCAGACCAATAAAAATGTCCTTAAGGGCGTGGAAATCGTTGAGGGCATCCTGTAAGGCCTGCAAAGTCTCATCTGTGTGAGAATGGTATTGCGCAAGATGGATGAAATCAAGTAGTGCACAACTGGCCCGAATAACATCGTGGTTGGGTGTACCAATGAGCGCGGTCACAAAAATCTGTTGGAGCTGTTTGTGGTCAGTGCTGGTCCATTGCTTAATGTTAGATATTCCGTCCTTCCAATGTCACAGTCCAGGATGGAATGGCATCACTTGAAACCGGCTATTGAATATCTTCTTGCCCACGATGGCCGTACACCACTTCTTGAGGTGATCCTTGATGATCCCTTGGTGGAGCTGGTGTAGTATGTCTGAGGTAATGCAGGTGAATATATTGGAGTGAGGGAGATTTGCCCAGAAGGGTGAGAAAACAGCGCGCAGGCCCTCGGTGATGAACTCAAGGGGGTATTCTCCAGATGCTTGCACTTGGAGTATGCGAGTTGTTTGTATTTGATTGTGAGATGGAAATTCGAAGGGGGTGCCATGTTGGTCAGCTGGCACATGACACTTGGGACACCGGTTTTCGGCGCAACATGCAACCAAACACTGTTCAGGGTGATTGCTGATAAATGCTGCAAGCACAGGGTACACTCACTTGATCAGCCCATTGTTACGCTTGACCCGGGTAGGATCGGATGTAGCCCTTGAAGGCGTAGGGAGGTCCTAAGTGTCAAAGGTTCAAGTGTATTCCACGGACACGTAGGCGATCATGTGGCACGGGGGAACCCACCGGCATGTGAAGTGACCAAGTGGCGAAGTGAGTCGTCCAGCAATCAAGCGCGAAGTAACGATGTAGGCACGGAGTACAGATGCGCTAAGGCAATACTGACTGTCCTCAGTTCTAAGGGATCTACAGCCGCGAAAGCGAGCACATAGTGGGCAGTGAAAGACAAGGGACGAGGGACGAAGGGACAAGGACCTTGTCGATTGCAGAGATTGCTAGGTAAGACAAGGGAGGTCTAAGCTAAGGATCTCTACTGCGAGAGCACAGGTATTTATACGTAAGGAGTCCGCGCATGGATCATGAGAAAAGGTAACTAATAATGGAAGTGGAAAAGGGTTAACACATCATGCGATAAGAGAAGCCAATGAAAAGATGACGCATTACTAGAATTACAAATAGAAGGGTGGAAATGAAATGCGCAGTCGATGGCGTCATGACTGCAGACTGCAGAGTCACATGATGGAAACGGCAGTAGCCGACTGGACAAAGTCACGTGAGACAAAGTGGAAAAAGAGCGTATGAGGTGAGAGTCGAACGAGCGACTCGTAAGAATACAGTGTATAGCTAATGAGGTTAGGAAAAGAAAAGGTAGTCCAGGATGAATCGTAACACCCATCAGCACACACCATCTCGACCCCCTCCTGGCCTGCAGCTACAAGGGGCTGAACAAGCTGCCTCATACAATAGTGAAAGAGGCGGTATCTGGCCACAGAGTTGTTTTCGAATGTTTTGAGTTTTGAAACAGGTAGGTACCCCACCAAGATTGAAGCGTGATGTGCAGGCCAACGATGGATATGTTTCGAAACATTGCCGATGGTGAGATACACTGGCCACGCCATTTTGTCCCCCTTGAATTGGGACAGTTCTGTTTTGTCAGATGCAAGGATAATGGGCGACATGGTTGCCCCTGCTGGTAAATGGAACTAAAGATATCCTGTCAACATGTGTTGCTGACAGGAAGTTTCACAGGGATCTACCTGGGTTTCCCACCACCAGTTGCCAGTCCACATCTCATCAAAACACCGTGTCTGTGTGCCAGAGTCGGTATAGACTTTCTCAGGTGCATATGCCATCTCGTTCTTGAATGCTGCATTGCCGATTAACTCCTGCATGCAGGCCATGGGATTGTGCAACCACAACTCCAGCTCTTCTGAATCACCTTCGCCCTCAAGTTCAATGTCCTGGCCCTTGCCTTCCTTGGCCTCTCCAGGCTCTCTGCCCACATCACTAGGTACACGTACCAACTCACACTGCCATTCTGGGCCAGTGGGGAGCTGATCAATCAACTTCATGAATGTGTATGTGCTCTTATAGGTTGGTCGGGTCCGTTTGTGTGTCTGCATACAGGAAGCTATGGTAAGTGCTACTTGCTGCATTGAATAGTGTGACTTACAATGGGCAATTTGAGGAACTTGTTTGTGGCCCATTGATTAATGTTCTTCACGAGCCAATCTGCCAATTCCCACTCGCTGCAGTCTGCAAACGGTGCATAATTGCCTTGCCTGGAAGCCTCTTGCAAGTCTTTCATTGACTCAAATGCAGTTTTCACTGATCCAAGGACATCTGCGGCACATCCTCCATCAAACTCACGTGCATATCTTTGACTTGTTTCACCGTCCAAGTCCAGGCTGTCCTGAGCACCCTCATGATCCAGGATGACATTGGGATCCATGTCAATGTCAGGGTAGGCATTGTCAGTGTTGGTCTCAGCAGCCTGATGACCACCCTGATCACTTCTTGCAGTATGTCGAGGAGCAGTGTTTCGCAGGGCTGCTGCTTGGCAATGTGGTGAATGACTGATATGCCGCTGTATGGCTGTCAGTCTGGGAAATGCCTGGCCACAGTAGTCACACTTGTTGTGCATGGATGGGTAGGTATGGGTGAGACGAGGCATGGTAAGGAATGAACCAGAGAAATCACTGGCAAGGCACACCTCCTGAAAAAAATGCAATGTTCTGTGACCATATCATGAGCATTGTGTTGAGTAGTTGGTCTAGCAATGAGCATCGCATTGGGCTGTTGGTCTAGCAATGAGCATCACATTGGGCTGTTGGTCTAGCGATGTGAGCCATCTAACCGAATGCCAGGGTCTCCATTTTATTAACCTCTCCATTCCAGGTCTGCATTCTCTCCTTGACCCTATCCCCTGCAGCCTTATTAATGCAGGTCTTGTTTCTTTTGTTTTTCCTTGCTGCTTGTGGCCTACTGACTATATCAAACCCGAAAACAGCACTGCGCTGATGTCGTCCCAAGTTCCTGACTGCGATACACCTCAGAATATGGTGACTAGGACTGAATCCAGTCGTGGCTGGATGCACCGGCCCAGTGAGAAGGTGCAGGCAATGATAGGTGGGCACAGCACGGCTCTCAAACTATTTACTTATCTGCTTATCCATGTTGCAGATGAGCATGATCATGCCAAACATGCTTCTGAGCATCAGGCATGTGAAAAAGCAGTCCAGCACAAGACATTGGCCTGCAAATGCAAGCAGGCAAACAAGGCAGCCGAGATGGATCCGTTCATGGTTGCAACATTGAAGACTCCTACCCCTGCTACACGAGTCCATGCAGCAAGCCTCAACGTCAATCCGGAAAACGCAGTATGCACTACAGCCACAATTAACATACTTCTAACCCTTGCATAGTTCACAACGAGATCAGTTGGTAGCATCCATGCTACCAATCTTACCATGCGCCCTGCCATGCTCACAGTGCCACTGAAGGTTCGCCAGGACAGAGTACTGCCAGCATCATCTGGCACAGCAGCATACCAGGACCTGCTGGGCAACACAACGGTCAGTGTCGGCTACATACAGTCTACAGTATGTTGCTGACAAGTGGCTAGTCCATGAAGACGACAGGTGCGCTTGGCGAGAAGCCCGCCCAGCCAGCCAAGTTGGCCCATATTGCTGGTACTGTTGACAACCAAATGACATACCAAGACTCACAGGTCAACCCTAAGGTTGGTCTAAGCTATATACAAACTACATGACTGACAAGTGGGTAGTCTGTGAATGCTACAGGTGTGCTTAGGCAGATGCCCACCTAGGCTACCAAGTCAAACGGACTGAAATGCAAGAAAGCTTATTTCAATGTCGCAGATGCAAGTCCCCCCAAGAAGCGGGTTTGCAGATGGGCACCTTCACCATATCCCTTGTAAGTTAACCTATTTGTTTTCACATCACACTAATGTTCCTAACCCACCAGTGAAAGTCAAGTGGTCAGTGTCAAGCTGGGAGATCTCAGCCTCATTGATGAGAACAAGACCATGGAGAATCAGGTTGACTCAAACATTGTTGAGGAGCCATTACCAAGCAAGCACATGGGTCAGCCTGTGGTCTTGACAAATGAGGTCAAGACCAATGGCCATTCAGCGCCGAGTCTAAAGACCACAGGGAGTGCTGAGTCTGTTGGCAAGACATGTGCCAAGGCTGCTGACTATGACATAGGAACATGAAGTGTCATTCAGATGGCCATTGGAATCTATTGTGTGACTTTGCTTTCCAATGATCCATATGCACCACCCGTCAAGGAGATTGAATGGGCCAAAGCAGCTTGGGATGAGGCCTGTGGCCACCATGATGTGATTATTCCCCATGACACAGTGGTTCTGAAGCTTATGAGTATTTACTTGTCATCTATAATGGTCACATCATGTGAGGGATAATTTTGCTATCAGATCACCACACGCACGTCTTATCTATGTGGTCAATTCAAGTCGAAGGCCTGTACTGTCATTGTGGCTGTGTATGGGTTCAATACTAGTGCAGATGAGAATGCTATTGAGCATAATTGAGCACTGTTCCTGGATTTGAAATGGGATTCAGCGTTCATATTCCAAGTATGTGGTACTTACTCCCTTGCTGTCCATCCTCACCAATGTGAGAAGAGCCGTGGTGATTTGCTCAATGAACATACTGGCATATACATGACACCTGCTATTCAGCAAATGATCAATGCTGTGCTCTTTAAGAACAAGGGTGACGATGGGATTCAATGGGCAAAATACTACACACCTTTTCCCATTGTGGGGTTTGCGCTTACCATTACTGTGGTAGGTTTTAACTCATACAAAGGCTGCACTACTCACTACAAAGTACAAATTGAGTCTGCTATCAATGAATGGAAGTCCAGTGTACATGAAATGATTGTTTTCAAAGAACATGAATACTTGGGTATCTTCAGGAGCCACCTGGCTTCACTGAATGAATTTAATACTGTGACGGCTGCAATACGACTGCTTCCAAAAATACTCCAACTAGTCTATAACAACAGCTGGTAAGTCAATTATATTTATAGTCAATGTTGTTGATGCCAGCTGTGGCCAGTGCACATGCCGGTGTTGCAAATTCAGGGGCTGAAGCAGGCAAACCTAAGAAAGCAATACCCAATCGCGCATTCCTGAATGCTATTAATGAGTACAAGGCTATGGAAGGTTTTACAGATCAACACATTGACACAGAGCCAGAGGATAATGCTGAGAAACCCAACAAGATGGACTTGGAGGATGATGAGCAGGTAGAGAGTGCCAGCGGTGATTTTGTCCTGTTCCCCAATGATGATTCGGAGGGTGAGCAAGAATACAAGTGGGTTGAAGAGTGAGCCAGTGATTTTTTTGACCGTCTACTAGATACCATATAGATTTGTCTGTCAACATGAATGCCAACGTTTTCAACAACGTTGAGTACAGGTATTACAATGTCTTAACTACATTGTTAATTATAGTGTTTGTCACCCATTCATGATGTTCAACTGATGTCTATCATCAACTATAGATCATATGGAGCTAATTGGTGAATCATGACAACCGACTACAGTGAGCTATGTCGACGCTGACCCTTATGTAACAGCACACTACCATAGTACAATGTAGAATTTATCAGCACTATATAGCACTATGTTACAGGGGGATGTTGATGGGTGCAACAGGTGTTATATATGCAACATAGGCCAGGGTAGAGTTTGGGATTTTTGCTGATGTAGAGAGAGTGGGTGTGCTTTGTTGATTGCAATCACCAGTTTGGGCTGGTCGGAATTGCCAGTAAAGACCCTCTTGAGAGATGTAGCCATTTTGCTATAGGAGGTAAAGAGTTGCTGAATGGTGTTAGAGCTTGCTTCTGCTTCAGACCACATTACTCAGTAATCAGCAATATGAACTGAATTGTTTACCCAAAGGGGAGAGCTTCCAAAGCTTATTGGCAGGTTTATCAATGTCTGACATTGAAGAAGTCCCTGCAGTCACTCTACAGGCAGAGATGGCATTGGCATGGATCTACATAATGTTGTAAAAATTAGGGCCATGTTAAAGAACCAGATGTGATTACTTTCTTGAATTTTTGAGAAACTTTGCCAAAAAAAACATCTCTGGCAGTAAACTTTGGCAGGTTGCTCATATCACACATCTGGTTGACCCAATCCATGATGCCTGCCTTGCCATTGCCAGTGGCGTGACTTGTCAAAAGATATTCCTCAAGGGTGTGAAAAAGAGCAATGAAAAACGCATAGCAGATGAACCAATAGCCTTCCTCAGTGGGGGGGAATTTGGTTAAGATTTGTGATGGGATAGAATCAAGCTTAGGGAAAGATAGTTGGTCCCCCCTCTCACACAGGTTCATGTAAATTACCATGATATTTTTCTTGTTCAACTGAAATTGATTCAGTCACCACATATGCATGCAAAACAACAAGGCTTATTTACCTCCATTAACAGCCTTGATTTCCTGGTGCCTGTTACGATTCATCCAGGACTACCTTTTCTTTTCCTAACTTCATTAGCTATATGCTGTATTCATACAAGTCGTTCATTTGACTCTCGCCTTGTACACTTTTTCCTTTCACTTCATCTCATGTGACTTTGTTCAGTCGGCTCTTGCCGTTTCCATCACGTGACTCCACAGTCTGCAGTCATGATGTTATCGACTGCAC
This sequence comes from Lanmaoa pseudosensibilis, assembly GCA_038092875.1. NCBI lineage: Eukaryota > Fungi > Basidiomycota > Agaricomycetes > Boletales > Boletaceae > Lanmaoa > Lanmaoa pseudosensibilis. Next base: position 6,041 of record JBBPRF010000593.1, on the reverse strand, counting down.
ATTTCATTTCCATTCTTCTATTTGTAATTCTAATGACGCGTCACCTTTTCATTGGCTCCCATTATCGTACGACACATCACCCTTTGCCACTTACCATTCTTGGTTACTATTTCTCATGGTCTGTGTGTGGACTCCTTATGTATAAATAACTGCACTCTCGCAGCAGAGATCCTTAGCTTAGACCTCCCTTGTCTTACCTAGCATCTCTGCAATCGACAAGGTCCTTGTCCTTTCGTCCCTTGTCCCTTGTCTCTTGTCATCCACTACGTGCTCGCCTTTGCAGCTGTAGATCCCTTGAATCTAAGGATGGTTGGTATTGCCTTAGCACATCCATACTCCATGCCTACGTTGTTACTTCGTGCTCGATCGCTGGACGACTCACTTTGCCACTTGGTCACTTCACATCCCAGTGGATTCCCCCGCGCCACGTGATCACTTACGCGTCCATGGAATACACTTGAACTTTCGGCACTTAGGACCTCCCTATGCCTTCAAGGGCTACATCCGATCCTACCTGGGTCAAGTGTAACAAAAGGTCTAAGCTCTCTTTGACTGGCTACTCCTACATAAGCCGCCACCATTTCTCACCAACTTCCCCCCGATTCCCGTTGGCGACCTCGTTGCCCCGCTCCCCCACCTGACTCCACCTCCGAAGACACCACCAAGGAGGACGACTCCCACTTCGACCTCTTTACCTCCGACCTCACCCTACCCTCATGGGAAGAAACACTCGAAGACACCCAGTTATCCCATCAGCTCTCTCACTTGCTCTCCATCCCTCGTGAGCCCATTCCCCCATCTCCCACTCCTGTACAGTGTTCTCCTCTTTTTCAGCTTCCCCCTCCACAACTACCGCTGCCGAAACCCGCTATGTCCTCGAAACCCGTTGAACTTCGCCTTGGAGTGCCCAAGGCCTTCGATGGATCCTACGACCAAGCCGTTGAATGGCTCAATACCGTTGAAACATACCTCTTGGTCAACGTTGATGTATACAACACTGACGCCAAGAAGGTTGCCTTCGCCCTCTTGCATATGATGGAGGGATCCGCATGCACATGGGCCGGAACATTCCGCCAAACCACTTTGACCCAAACCCCAGCCAACCTCGGGACTTTCCCTGATTTCAAAACGGCCTTCAAAAAGGCGTTTGAACACCACGACACTGTCAGCAACACTGTTGCCTGGCTTTTCACTACCCACGTTGTCCCGAAGAAGGACGAACCCCATGCCACCACCTTGATGAACTACATATCAGAGTTCAAAAATAGAGTCGCCCTCGCCCAGATCAAAGACGAAAATGTCTTGATCCGATACTTTGCCTCCGGTATTCCCCCCACACTCATGACCAAGATCATGGGAATGGACACCGTCCCCACCGCCATCGACTCCTGGTACAACAAGGCAGTACATTTCCAGGCCCAATGGGACTGCACTCACAAAATCGCCCAGGTTAACAAGAAACCTTCGGGCGGTTACTCCTCTTTTTCCCCTAGAAACTCCTCCACCCCCGCTAAAGATCCCAATGCCATGGATGTTGACATCATCCAGGTAAGCAAGCTGACCAATGCGAAACGACAATGTTGCCGCAAGGAAGGCCTCTGCCTCTGCTGCCGTAAGCCGGGACACATGTCCCTTAAATGCTCCACCTTTGCTGAAAAGCCGAAGAATAAACACGTCAATAAGGTTGAAGAAGAAATGCTTCCAAAACTAGAAGAAGTTGAGGATGATGACGATGAAGAAAACATCCGTTGTGTCTCTTTTCTTTCGGATTTTTGAATTGGGGATCTGCCTCGATGCCAGACTCCCCTTCTCCCCGTAGTGGTGTAACTGTATCATCCCTTGTAACAAAGGCAATAGAAATCGCCATTCAAGTCATTGTACCTTCACACACACTCAAAGCCGTCGACACTCATGCCCTCATCAACAGTGGGGCAAGCATCAACTGCATGGATTGGGACTTCACCAAGAAGAACTCTTTCCCCATTAAGAAACTCAAGGAACCCCTCTGAGCACAGAACGTGGATAGCTCCTACAACAAAAGCGGTGACATCTGACACAGTGTAACCCTCTTCATTAATATAGAAGGCATCGCCCACCACGTTCTCTTCCACCTTATGTCCCTCAAAGATAACATCATCATTGGAACTCCCTGGCTCTCCGCCGTAAACCCCCAGATAGATTGGACCAAGTGAACCATCTCCGTCGCAGAATCTTCTGATCAATTGAAAGAACTCTACTCCGCTCACATTGCTGATACCAAACGACACGACACCCATTATTGGGTACCACCACCAGCACCACCCCGCCACGTCAACGTCTTTGCCACCGAGCAGGAGAAACTCTTCTCCTACAACAGATGGGAAGAAGAAAACCAATTCCTCTCTCGTGCCATGGGCAACCGTGCCCTATACTGGACCATTCAGTTCAGATCTCACTACACTCCTCTTGGATCCACTCAAGTTGCCAGACTTACCCAAGCTACGGAACTCGCTATCTCCACTGGAAAGGACAAACCCAAGACAACACTTCCCCCGGCATACACCGAATTCACCTCGGTTTTCTCGAAAGAAGCGACCGACCACATTCCTCCCTCTAGACCCTATGACCACGAAATAAACCTTAAAGAAGGTTTCACCCCAAAGATAGGGAAACTCTATCCCTTAACCCCTGAAGAATGCACTGCCACCAAAGCTTTCCTGGACAAGAACCTCGCCGCAGGAAAGATCTGTCCCTCAAACTCCCCCCAAGCCTTGCCCTTCTTCTTCGTCAAAAAGAAAGACAGAGGACTATGACCCTGCCAAGACTATCACTACATCAATGAACACACTGTTCGAGACGCTTACCCCCTACCCTTGATTTCCAACCTTATCGATAAGCTAAAGGATGCCAAGGTCTTCACCAAGTTCGATGTCCACTGGGGGTACAACAATGTCTGCATCAAAGATGGCCATCAGTGGAAAGCGGTGTTCATTACCCACAAAGGACTGTTTGAACCCACAGTAATGTTCTTTGGCCTTTGTAACTCCCCTGCCACCTTTCAAAGGTTCATGAATAATTCCTTTCGCGATATGATCACAGAAGGCTGGCTTGTCATTTATATGGACAATCTTCTTATCTTCTCCCCCGACAAAAAAACTCATGAGGAACGCACGAAGCATGTCCTCCAACATATGACAGAACTTGATCTCCATCTCAAACTGGAGAAATGCAAATTCACTACCACTGAGGTTGACTACCTTGGACTCATTGTCAAACCCGGTGAACTCGCCATGGACCCTGTCAAACTTGAGGGTATCTCCTCCTGGCCCATACCCACGACGGTCAAAGAAGTCCGCTCCTTCCTTGGCTTTGCCAACTTCTACCGCCGGTTTATTCCGAGCTATTCAAATATCGCTTGCCCCTTGATTGACCTCACTAAGAAGTCACTCCCCTGGTCCTGGACCCCTACGTGTCAAGAAGTGTTCTCCACCCTGAAGCACCTCTTTCTCTCCAAACCGGTATTGCATATGCCGGATCTTGCCGCCCCCTTCGCCATTACCACTGATGCCTCACAGAACGCCACCGGAGGAATTCTTCTGCAAGCCAACTCCAACAGAGATTGGCACCCCTGTTCCTATCTGTCACAGTCCCTGTCCCCCGCAGAACATAACTATGACATCTATGATCGCGAACTCCTCGCGGTCATCCATGCCCTGAAGTCGTGGAGACACTACCTCCACGGATCTCAGTTCCCTGTCCAGGTTTTCACTGATCACAAGAACCTAATATACTTCCGATCACCGCAAGCCCTCAACCACCGCCAAGCCTGTTGGCTTCTTGACCTGGTGGACTTCGATCTCAAAATGATCCACGTTCCCGGGTCTCACCTTACAGGCCCTGATGCTCTCTCTCACCGTTGTGATCACTTCCCCTGATCGGATCCTGATAATCAGGCCGTTACCCTACTTCCCCCATCCATCTTCGTCTGTGCTATCGACACTGCCCTCGCTGACAAGGTCATGGCCACCTCCACCGGTGATCCCCTCGTCCTCCAACGTCTCCAATCTATTAACGAAGATATCCCTGCTGCCTTCCACTCCCGCCTTTCTGACTGGCAGATGGAAGGCTCTGTTTTAATATACAAGGGCCGCGTATACGTTCTGGACTCCGGGGACTTACACAGGTCTATTCTTCACCACTGCCACGATCACACGACTGCCAGTCACCCTGGCTTCCTCAAAACCCGACAACTCGTCTCCACCGAATTCTGGTGGCCTGGCCTTGCCAGCCATGTCTGCCGCTACATCGAGGGCTGTGCTACGTGCCAGCAAAACAAATCCAACACACACCCCACTGTGCCTCCGCTCATGCCAATTAAGTCTTCTGCCTCTCGCCTGTTCCAGCAGATCTCCTGTGATCTCATCATGGATCTTCCTGAGTCTTCTTCCTTTGATTCCCTCCTGGTCATGGTAGACCATGGGCTTACTAAGGGGGTGATTCTTTGCCCCACGAAGAAAACCATCACCACCGAGGAAGTAGCTTCCCTCTTTTTCCACAAAGTCTATCTTCACTTCGGCCTTTACAACAAGGTCATCTCCGACCGTGGCCCACAATTTGCCTCTGCCTTCACCAAAGAACTCGGCTGCATCCTCAACTACAACCTCTCCCTCTCCACTGTGTACCATCCCCAAACTGATGGTGAAACGGAATGTGTCAATCAGGGAATCGAAACCTACCTCCACATCTTCTGCAGAAATAACCCCAGTTCCTGGGCTGATAACATTTCCCACGCAGAATTCGCTCACAACCACCACCCACATTCCATCACAAATCAATCCCCATTCTATCTCATGATGGGATATGAACCCCGTGCCCTTCCCTCGGTAATCGCCAAGTCTTCCCTTTCCACAGTAGCTTCTCGTTTGAAATCCCTGACCGCCGCCCGTGATGAAGTCCTAGCTTCCCACAAACTTGCCCATCAAACAATGGCCACCTGAACTTGCCAAAAGTTCACACCATTCAAACTCGGAGACAAAGTGTGGCTTGAGGCCCACAATCTCAAACGCTCCATCGTTAACCCGAAATTTGCCCCGAAACACGAAGGACCTTTTACCATCACGAAGGACCTATCCCCAATCACCTACAGACTCCGAATCCCTATGACATGGAAGATCCATCCCGTCTTCCATGCTTCCCTTCTTACGCCCTATCATGAGAACGCCATCCACGGATGGAACTTCCCGAAACCACTGCCAGACCTTATTGCTGGGGAAGAAGAATACGAAATCGAACAGATCTTGTGCCACCACGGAACACCACGATCCCGTTCCTTCCTGATCCAATGGAAGGGATACACCGCCAAAGATGACTCATGGGTTCCCAAACAGGACTTAAAAAATGCCAACTCCGCTCTAACCACCTATAAAAAGCTTCACCCATCCATCTTCTCTCCCCAGCGCTCCTGAACCAGCACTACCACCACCGTCTCCCAAATGGCCATTGAAACTTCCTCCTCAGTCTCTATCTCCACCGTTTCCTCCATAGTATCTTCCCTGCTCCAGAATGTCTCCCCTGTTGAAGCCAACGCCACCCTTTCTAGCCCTCTGCCTTCTTATCGCAGCTCTGCTCCTCCCTCTGAGCGAGCTTATTCCCCAACTTCATCCTTGGATATTCCTACCAATGCTCCAATTATTGAGCAACCTCCTCCTGCTTCTCCTGTCCCTCTTACACCAGTATCTATCGCTACTTTACAGGATGCTCTTATGTCAGTAGATATCCCACTCTTCACCAACCGCCTTCATGAAGACTCTTCCACCAGCAAGGACATCGTCCTTCTCTCTATCCTCCTTCACAACCCTCGCATCACCTCGCACATCGACCACTTCATAGAAACCGGGTCTCCCCTCAATGCACTCTACAGTGCCTACCTTCAGAATGAAACAATCCTCATGCATGCCAATGTTCCTTCCACCCGCGCCGAAGTCACCCTTCAGGACCACCTGATCCTCGACAATGCTCGAGACGTCCAAGCCCAGTTGTACATCACTATGTACCAGCTGGAT
>JBBPRF010000592.1:0-19471 GCA_038092875.1 Lanmaoa pseudosensibilis | reverse complement strand
TCAGGAGGGTGTAAGAGATACGGTCGAAACAAGAATGGTTGCCGCCAAGCACGACTAGCAACGAGCGTGGCCACCCAAAACACTCGCAACAGAGTCGCAGACAACTTCACAGATCAGTGCATCGGAGGCAGGCTGAACTACCTTGAACAGACGATGGCCTCTTAACCGATCTGTCTCTCGACTGTGATAGCACAGCGTCAATGCCTAGTTCTAGCTGTGATACACTCAGCTCAGAGGTAATCTGAAGGCGACATACCTGACCACCGCTCCACATGTGCAAGAAACAGCGACAACGGGAAATTTTCAAAATGTGCTGGCTTGCATGTTATCTGAGGGCCAACCCAGGAGCCGACATACAGGTGAACTATCCACTGGCAGACACTGGAACAACTGGATGACGACTGACTGAAATAGTATGTCGCGCATGGCCGTAATTCGGAGAATCAGCCCAGCCATGTGCAGTGAACGGTATGACGGAGGGAGAGGGAAAGAAGAGAGAAAAGAAGACAGTGACATCCACAAGGAGGCGGACCACTTATAACCTTGTCCTAGTGTCTTACCCACAAAACATATGCGTGGAGATCCGGTGTGGTGGGGCCTTCCAATCCGCCACGGGAATCGGCCCGCCCTCGACAATGACAATGACGATACCCCTTCCGCTAGTAGTCTGGGTACGAAGCTGGTCTCCACTGTCGGGCGACAATTTCCGGTGCACCGACCCATCTACGACCGTAGAGTCCAAGTAGCGATGCTGATAAGATACAACAGGACGCTGGACGAGCGCATCTCGAGTTCGTTGTGGCAAGATCTGCAGGTTTCAAAGTTGTTGTTCACAATCACGTGCCACCGGCGTTTGTGCAGTGCCACGTACCGAATCGCCCCGATCAAGTCCCGATCATATCACCATCACTACATGGAAATTAGGTAGGAGTTCCTCGCTAGTGCAGAGGCTGCGTCCCCCGAGACTTGGATTTTCATGCTTGGGTTGCAGCGCATCATTCCATCATTGCCCTGGCAACACGGCGCGACCCCACGCTCATCAACAAAGGTTGGCGCTCGTTCACCCTAGGGGGGTTATTCTCCATATCGCGGAACCGCAAAACTCGGAATATGCCCAAGGGGAGCGTGCCTTGATAGTTCATCTCCCGGCTTTGGGGCCGGTGAACTGCACCTCAATGACACTGGTTTCCCGAATGAGGTCAGTTGGTGGAAGACGGTAGGTTTCCACTATGTTATAGATTATTGCCAGAGTGAATGTAAACGGGCCGTCAATGAGACGGGTGAAATACCAGTGTTACTTCCTCGCGGCCATCTGCCATGGAAAGATATCTGCACCCCGAGTGCAAAAACCTAGCGCATTCGTATCACGGAAACGAGGATTAGGAACGTGGAACGAACGGCCAACTCGTTCCCGCAAATTCCACGCTGACCCGGTTTGTAGAAGGGCCGAGGAATCTGGCGGTATTCTGAACTCGGACGCTTCCGTGGACAAGGGCGAATTGGGCAACGAGGTAAGCGTGGCTGTGATGCATTATTAGGATGACGTCAACGCTGATTCTGGGGATTCCAATCTAGTGCTGGTGCCTATGATACCCAGAGAGAGATAAGGCTTTCGAAGTTCACCGCAGCGACTCCGATGCTCAACGAGAGTGATAGGATGAAACAAATGCCATCTAAGCATGGTTACTAAGGCATTAAACATGGACCCGGAGCACTTACCAAAAGTGTTTAGCACATCATGTGGCTGTAACTGTCGCAGCCTCTCAAACTATTGGTCGGATCCGACAAGTAATTTACCCACGAGTCATCGATTCATTCCCAGCCCTTTCCGAACCTCTACTAAGCCGGTCTGCAGGAGATGGCATGCAGCCGTGACATAGCCTAACTGCAATATTCCGTTGCGCAACTATGTTTAGCTCCACGTCGGGGTAACCCGATTCTGAGATCTGACCTCCGATCAGACTCATTACAGTCGAGGGTGACGTTAGTATCACGCAGTGCAGACAATGCGTGAATAACGGCAGGGACATAACCACCTACGTTGATGGACAAAGACTGAGTATGGGAACAATGCCAGCTTCACCAGTTTCGGGTTTGAAACAATCAATCGATAAAGAATATTAGAGAACTTAGCGGATGCCGGGAGATGAAGGTAGTAGACATGGTGGACATTGACAATGAACATGGTTGTCGACGATTACCACAGTTAACGCAGAGTACATTGCATATTGATATGTGCGATCTAGCACCGAATGTAGAGCCACCCGGAAGAGACGACTTACCAAGGATACCCGCGACTCGCAGGCAGCCGAACTTCATCGGATCTCCACCTCGAGCTGGGTCGGACGCCACACAACTCCTCGCGGTCGGCATACTCGTTGGCAGCAGCAACGACTTAATGGAAGGTGGTTGCGATCCCGAGTAAAACCTTGTGAGAACGCTCCATGGGGAGACGACAGACAAAGAAGGGTAGTGAGCACCTGAGCGCGAGTCCTTCCATTACCTTGAACAATCTCACGTGCATGCTGTACAACGAAGGCCGGAAGCTGCTTGGTCGACACCGTGGGCGAGGCCTTCACCATGAAGACCTGAGCATTGATCCTGCATAGATCCTCACGATCGGCATGATCCGTTGGTCACATAACAATTGAAATGATATTATCCGATGACTTTGGACATCCAGAGATCACCAAACTTGGGAGTGAACTAGTGAAGGATGTAATAACTATTAGTAGTATATAACTTAGACCCTGTTCATCGGACCATGCTGAATAGCGAAAGTCGCTTGTACTGATATGGACCTACCTAAGTATTCCTTGTGATTCGGATGGTCGGCCGAGATCGCACAAAAGGCATGAGTTGGGGGGGCAAGTCAGGGTTCCCGGTACGGGAGGAGAGGGCAGTCGGAACATGGCCCAGGCTCCACGCCCATCGGTACGTTTCAGATGTCGAACAGATATGGGCGTGTATGTCTGGTTTTTGATAGCTGGAGACCGACCCAGTATAAAGGTTGCGCGCGTGCTTCCGTCAATGGCCGAAGATCGACCCCAACCTGATCCGTATTTGCGGATGAAAGTTGGCTATGCTTCGGGTGGCATGGATGATGTCTATGCCTGCGGTCATACTGGGATGAAATGACTAGAATCATCGGCCAAGGTTGCTCTCCGGATCTTGGCGCATCCGACTTGCTGCGCAATGCGCCCGAAGTCGGCGGTGGTATGGATATGGCTAAGACTGACGCCCGAGGGTTTGCCTCGTGACAGCTACGGTGGATTTATACACGCCGGTTACTAGGGCTGTCCAAATTCATGTCAAGACAAGGTTAAATAGTGGCGCAAAGACCGGATCTAGGGATGCCAGTCACGGTGTGTGGTGTGGAAATGAGGTCATATCAATCATATAGACACCGTTCTCGCTCGTACTCGTAAAGACTTGATACCCATTGGATTATGAGCCTGAGAATGGGTTTTTGGGTCGTGTGCCAGGCGTGGGCCGCGGAGGACTTTGGATGGTTGAACCCAAGACCTATGGACGCTCTATGTCCGCGTCCTTCACAGGACCAAAGTACTCGTCAAATTTCGTGAAAGTACTGCTATCCGTCAAGCACATTGAGCGCGGCTGATCGTCGTATCGTCACTGCCTGGTTGAAAGGCGGCTGGCGGAGGGACACAGCGTGGTGTGGCGGCAATCACAAAAGGTATGAAAAGGGGAAGTCATCCACGTGATTGGCGATGTAACTGAAGTGGAAGCGGGGCTAAGAGCCGACAACTCCACTCTGCTTTAAAACCGTCCTCGTCCCTTCCTTCAGCGACCCCATCAAACAGCTCCTCTTTGCATGGGCTGATCTCTCATTCATCCGCGTATCGTACCGCGACCTCTGATCTATTCGTTACAGTGACCTCTGCAACCCTGGCACCCCTACGCCCTGGCAGACGTATGTCACCCAGTCCACAAAGCTCTTTTCGATAACTAGCCCAGAACCACACATCTTTCTCGATCTCAAATCATCCCCGTACACTTCTCCTACTCATCTCGCGCTGCCATCATGAGTGCCGCATTCCGCATCTCATCTGCGCTTTGGGAAAAGATCCACCATTTTGCGTCCTTTCCCCAGACTGGAGGTCAGTTATTCAACCCGTTCTCTTCGCTGTTCTCCTTTTCTGTGTCCTGCCTTTCCTCTTATCCGTGGCGGCACCTGCCACCTCAGCCCTGATTCTGAATCCGGGGTCCTCCGTGGGCATCGGACCGGTGGATAAGGTGTGTCCCGAGGTCCTAGATGTCCCTGCGAACCGTGTTGATCTCTATCTATTTGCCTACTCTGTTCGATCTGTGTTTTATGTGATGCTGATCGTGACCTCATGTTACAGTGTCCCTTCGACAGATGGTTCTCTTTGGGCAGCATCCCAGTCAAGGCACTCTTCTGAAAGCCAGCCAGTTTTTAGTTGGTAAGTTACCCGTCCTGAATACGATGCACCCAGTCACTGAGTTATTCTGACTAATGCACATTTCCTCCACTATCTACCGTTCTGCTGACGCCACGTGATCTTGATGCAGACGAACTGCCAGTCCGCCTTGCCCACCGCGTCAAGGAGCTTGATGAACTTCCATATAACTTAAGCGAAATGTACTCCATACGTAAAGTTAAGAACTGGTATGCGCAAAGTTTCGAGGTGGGTTATCAAAGTCTTGATCTATTCACCCTTGTGAATCTCCTCGAGCCCAAAGTTATTAACACCACGTTTCATTACTTCCGCAGGAATTAATTAATTTTCCGCCCCTTTCCTTATCTCCTGCTGCTCGACAGTCACTGTTTGCCCGTTCGGATAAGGAGGACATGAATATATACCTCCCGGAGAGCGTCCCTAATCCGTCTCTCATCACCTCCTACCTCGATGGAGATGGCGCTGCCAGTGGCTTGGCATATGGTGATAAGGACAGCGTCGCATACGGGAGCAGGGTTGGAAATGGAACCTACAAGGGGAACGGAAATGGCGGTGGGAATGGCAACGGGGTATGTGGGCTTCGAAACGGGAACATCAAGCTGCGTGTTCCTGTCGAACGAAGGTTGGTCTCTTTCCTTTACAATCTTCGCTTATGAATTCAAACGGGTCCACACAGATACCACGCCAAAACCCATTCCCACGCCTACCCACCCGAAGTCCACGACTACAACGCCCGGTTCACGAAGACGCTGGAAGCTATCAAGCACAGACATGATCCCACGGTAACCACTGTCGCACAGGGTGTTTTAGAGTGGCAGAGGGCGAAGGGAATTAAATCAGGCATGGGTGTGGGGTTGCCCGCGTATGGGCAAGGGGGAGGTGAAGTGCAGGCGTGGCTGGATAGGTTTTACATGTCGCGCATCGGGATACGATTCTTGATCGGCCAACGTGAGTAGTCCATTCGGATTTTGTTCGCCTTGCTGACTCGGGTTAAGATGTGGCGTTGAATACCCAACAACCGCATAAGGATTATGTGGGTATTATCTGTACCCAAGCCGTGAGCTCTGAGTTCTTGTCCTGTCGTTTTATTTTCTCACGGTAACTTCGTCATATCCGTGGTTTCCACTTAACAGAACGTGCACGATATCCTGCAGGAAGCCATCGAGAATGCCCGGTTCGTCTGTGAAGAACATTATGCAATGTTCCGAGGACCACCCGTGCAACTCATTTGCCCTACCGATCTGACGTTTGCATATGTACCGGGACATCTATCTCACATTGTTTTCGAACTGCTCAAGAATTCGCTGAGAGCTGTCGTAGAACGGTTCGGGGCAGAGTACGGAGACCGGACTATCGACTCCTCCGAGGGCGAGACCAGTGGTGGATACCCCTCGATCAAAGTGATCGTGGTTGAGGGGAGCGAGGACATCACGATCAAGATCTCGGACGAGGGGGGTGGCATTCCGAGGAGTGCTATTCCACTCATTTGGACATACATGTATACGACCATGGCGGGTCAGAGTATCGATCAGGACTTCCAGGTAAGGTCGGATCTTGGATAACTTGGCTCCGCAAGGGAAGGGCAAGGGGCTGATATCATCGCGATAGGCTGGCGACTTCCAAGCGCCGATGGCAGGCTTCGGATACGGCCTACCGCTCTCTCGACTGGTGCGTCATTCACGAGGTTCTTTTCACGTGTTATGATCTCACACGGGATTCGGCTATTTCCTTCGAATAGTATGCAAGGTATTTTGGTGGCGATCTGCGCCTCATTTCAATGGATGGGTTCGGCACGGATGTGTATATTCATCTGAACAAACTCTCGAGTAGTCGAGAGCCGTTGCCTTGATTGGGTCCGGGGTCAGGCAGACGTGCTGCACGTTTCGTCGTACCTGGCATCCTACTGATAAACAAGACGATTGTCCTGAAGCAGAGATAGCGATGGTGGATGCATCATGCATGATAATATCGGGAACAAGTGGAACGCGAGGCTGCCGTACCCAGGTCACACAAGTACTATTTGTATGTACGTGTACCGTATCTGGGAGGAGATACGGTACGTTATGGGCCGAGTACTGCGCCTTCGAGCTCGTTGTCCCCTTATTCGTTGCAGACGCTATGTCTGTTATGTTGTACCGTATCACTCGTCTATGTACCTGCAAAGCCAATCTATGTATTGCGTAATCATCGTGACCCCCACTCGACCCCCCATATTTGAAGTTATTTGGCATGGGTGTCAACTGCAGCGCGGCACGGTTTTGTATGCATAGAATTGAGTGTAGCCATTTCAAGGTGATTGGCTTCGTGACATGGACTCGCCAAAACGTGCCGGATCGCCTTCCTCTTCCTCTGAAACGAAACGTATAAAGCTTACAGTTCCACTAGGCCAACAATCACAAGGCGCTTCCCCCGTCGACCCTGAAAATGCACCTGGAAAACGCTCGGAACTCGACCCCATCCAAGGCGGCGAGATTGGCAACATACCGAACGACCCAGATGGTGGAGGAGGGGGAACGAGTGGAGAAGGTGCCACGGGAGAGGTGCGGGTGCTGAAAGAGGGCGAGGGGGAAGAGGACGCAGGCGACGTGTCGATGGGTGAGGTTGTCGATGAAGACGCCGAGTCGGGGGACGAAGGCGACGACGAAGACCCCGCCCAACTCGAAGCGACGCGGTTAAAGCTTGAGGAACAAGCCCGAAAATACCTCGCAGCGCAGACGCACGACGTCGTCATCCCTTCTTACTCGGCTTGGTTCGACATGTCGACCATCCATCCTGTGGAGCGTCGTGCGCTCCCGGAGTTTTTCAATTCGAGGAATCGGTCCAAGACGCCTTCGATCTATAAAGAGTACCGGGACTTTATGATTAACACGTATCGCCTTCGGCCGACAGAATACTTGACGGTGACGGCATGTAGACGAAACTTGGCTGGGGATGTCTGCGCTATTATGCGCGTCCACGCGTTCCTCGAGCAGTGGGGACTCATCAACTATCAGGTGCGATTCTTTTGCAGTCTTGGTGTCGTCTCATGTGTGCCAACCGATCGGCTTTGTAAGATCGACCCAGAACAACGACCGGCGGCACTTGCCCCACCATTCACGGGACATTTCCGCGTTATCCTCGACACGCCTCGTGGTCTTCAGTCTCTCCATCCCGGAACTCGCCCTTCTAGCACCCACCCCGCTGCCAACGGTGTACCAAAAAATCAGATGGTGTCTGCAACCCTCGGCGCTACATCCGCTACCCTCGGTTCCACCGCAACTTCTGCTTCCTTCGAACTCCGCAATTCCATCTACCAAACCACCTCCAAAGCCTCCCGAGAACTGAAACCTGCCGAAGCCAAAACGCTCGCAAACGGCATCTCCCCGAATGCGAAAGGAAACATGTCGTACCAATGTGATACCTGCGGGACCGACTGTACCGCACTACGGTATCACAGTCTGAAAGTCAAAGACTTTGAGCTCTGTGCGCCGTGTTATCTCGATGGGCGGTTCCCCTCAACTATGTTCAGCGGTGACTTTGTGAAGTTGACTGCTGCACCGCCTGGCGTTGGACATGGTGCAGATGACGAATGGACAGATCAGGAGGTGTTGTTGCTTCTGGAGGGGATTGAGATGTATGACGATGACTGGACCGCTATCGAGGATCACGTCGGCACACGCACGGCACAACAATGTATACGCAAATTCCTCTCGTTACCGATCGAAGACCCGTACATCGCAGCGGAAGGAGATCAAGGGCCACTTAGATACGGGAGGATCCCATTCGAGCAGGCGGATAATCCTGTGATGAGCGTGGTGGCGTTCCTCGCTGGCGTGGTGAACCCCGCTGTTGCCGCAGAAGCAGCCAAGACGGCGATGCACGTTCTCGTCGAAGGCGGTGCACCAAAAGAAGACGAAAGCGAAAAACAGGGGGACAACAAGGAGGGTGTGGATGGGGAGAAAGTCGGGGGGGAGAATGCGATGCAACAAGACGTCCCAGAGGCACCGTCTGCGCCACCAAATGGTGAACCGTCGATCAAGAACGGTACGCCTGGTCCGCAGGCAAACGACATGGTCGTCGACCAGCCTGCGGATTCGACCAAGTCTGCACCCAAAATCCCTCACTCCCAGGTGGCGCGTGCTGCCGGACTCGCTCTCAAATCCTCGGCACGTGCAGCGTCGGCGCTCGCGGATGCGGAGGACGCGACGATCCGAAGCACGCTTGCGTCGTTGATCAAGCTGACGTTGACCAAACTCGAACTCAAGATGACCGCGTTCGAGGAACTAGAAGAGCTCTTGGAGGAAGAACGAAAAAGTCTGGAGAGCACACGCATGGCGCTCGTCAACGAACGGGTGAACCTCAAACGGATGTTGGATGGGGTCAGAACCGAGCTGGGCAAGAACGCCAACCTTGGTACGACCAGTCAGGGTACGCCTGTGAGCGAAGTGCCATCGGGGACGCCGATGGAAGGGGAGGTGGGGCCGGTGAGCGATGGTAGTTTTGCGCAGCTGGGTTGAAAACGGGAAGAGGGGGAGGGGTTGAGAACGTGCTATGATTATTCTCTGCTATTGAGATTTGTTGTCTGCTTAAGTACTTTGTGGTGCTCTTTCCTACGTACTACACGCTCTGTGTACACTTGTCGTTTCGAACCGTCTTCAAATCACTAGACATAATTTAGGAGCCCGTGTCGCTTCGGTGACCCCGCTGTAGTGAGTGTGCCTGGTGACTACTCTGCTTGGGAACCACCAACTGCGAAAATGGTGTTCAACCAATATGACCCCCCAGTATCAATACTGCACAATCCTCGCTGGTTCTAGTGTTCTCGAGCACTCAACTTACTTCCGCCGTCCCAAGATAAATCCCATTCTACTAAACGGTATATGTACTGGCGCGGGCGGCATCCTTTATCATAGCCGGGACAGCTTCAGTAGGTGATACACGCTGCGTACATCCATGCTGGATATAAACAACGTGGTCATCTTCTCCCTGGCACCGGAGACTACTACTCGACAGACGTCCATCTCGCAGAGAGAGGACGATGGCCTTCCGCCCTTTTCCTGGTTCAACATGGAACTGCCAGGACACTCCCAAACATATGGCGGCCACCTGTTGTATCGGATGGTTCATTTGAACCCGACGTCCCACTAGTACACAATTTGGATACATCTAATGTCATAATTCCATGGCATATTCATCGAAGAAATGTTCCGCAAGTTCGTTCGCCTCCATCTCATTCAAATTGATACCTTCCTTCAGAGTTTTCGCAATAGCCTCCCGCTTGAGAGACCTCTTCTGACCACGCAGGAGAAGGTCCATCGCCCGTCTCCCCATGAACACGAACCACCGATTCACATCCTCGGGACAATACACTTTTGGTGCCGTCTCGATGCGTTCCATGAACTCGATGAGGAGTCCCTGGATCATATCCGCGGAATCTTTGTACTTTTTCTGGTGCTCTTCGTCTTCGCCCTGTAATACCGTGATGCATGCGTGGTTGAGGAAGCACATGGCTTGAAGCTCTTGGTCGGTTTTGTGCTTGTCCCACCAATCTTCCATCCGCCTTGTCTTCCCGAGCCCGGTGATGATGAGCATCATGGGTACCTGCTTATGACAAATGTAGTCGTAGAACAGGCGATAGTTGCTCTCCACCGCCCCTGTGACCCTGCTCCCAACCATGCAGAGCAATACGAGGTGAATGCCTCCAGCTTCCTTGACTTGTTGAACGAGTTCGTACATGTGGCGGATGGCGGTATGGTAGATTTCGAGATCGAGATAAGGGTCCCTGGGACCAATGGTGTAGAATATACGGATGTTCTTGGATTGGAGAGTGGTATCGATTGGCGTGACCGCCATGGTTTCACGGTCATAGTCCGTGAGTGGCTTTATGATGGTGTTGCCAATGATGAGGTTGATCACCCTGCCCGCGGCGACACCTGGCTCGCCGCAGACAATGATGTTGGTGGTCTTTACACCAGGCGGGTGTCTAGGTAGCCGAGCGATACGTTCGGCTTCGGTAGGTTCGGGGAGAGAATCGGGATCAACAGGTGGTGCTCTCGGTTGGTCATCGGAGGGAATCTCTCCGTGTCGGCCGACCACGTCGATGTCCCGCAAGACATACCCTTCCAGGCGCAATTCTGTGTCACTCAACCGCTCCAAGCTACCTGGAACACCCTGCACGTCATTCGTCTGGTCGTCTCCCTCCTCTGCCTCATTGGGCATGAGGTGCACCCGGATGTATTTCCATGGCTGGATCTCTTCGAGGTAGATAACGAGAGGACGTTGTGGTTCATCACCATCCGGAGGTTCGAAACTGCAGCGCAAAACTGCCTTCCAGATCTTACCCGTCATATGCTTGACGGGGAGGGAGATGTGGACCAAGTTGTTACTAAAGGAGAAGTGCGATCGATAGCTGTGATCTCTAATGCCGTCTACGTAGTTTTTGCGGAAGTCGTCTTCGGAGATTTCGTAGGATACCAAGTATTGGGATGGAGAGTATGCGAGAAGTCCCGTGGGGCTGAATGAAGGGGTATTAGGATCTCCCTCGACCGGCTCTGGAACGGGAGCGGGAGCGGGATCAGGGGCGGGAGTTGGATCTGCGTCTGCCATCTCGACGTCTTCAGGCTGAGTGGCAGTGTGGTACCAAGCGAAGAGGGTTTGGTCCGGGTATTTGGCAATGATCCTCTGTTGCAGCTCTTCGAATGCACCATCCTCTGTCCCATAGATGGGAACCATGCTAACCCCGAGTACGCCCAAAAGCGAGTACGCCGTGTCTTCCACCTTAGTCGTTTCTCTCTTCGCCGCCCAGAACATTTTTTGAGATATGGTTACTTCTGGTGAAATTCTACCAGATCGGAGGATCTCGGGGCTGATCCCCGTGTGCTCTGCGATGGGGTCTATCAAAGTCTCCCGAGTACCGATGAACGTCCAGTCTTTCGTAAAGAACTTGAGGACTTTGGGTGCGATCAGTTCTTGTAGGGTCCAACCCCGCGTGAACCAATCACTTTTGATGAACTCGGAGGGGTCGCTGACATCGTGCAAGTAGGCGTAGCAGACTTCCGACTTGTGATACCATTTGTACATCGAGTTGATTGCCTCGCAGAGTTCTGTGCTGTTGCTCTTATCGATGCAACAAGTATCCAACCAAACGTAGTCGAGCCCGTCTTGCATCGCCTGGGCGCAGGAGCCCAAGATCTTGGCGTAACCCTTGCCCTTGCTTTGAGTGCGCGCTTGGTCGCCGATGTCTGTGAAGAGAACCTCTTCCGATTCATCACCCCATCGATGGGATACGATCGCGTAGCGACTAGGATGGCGGTGTAGTAGTTCTAGTTGTCTCGACCTGGAATTGAGAAGACGCATGCTCCTGTATGAACTGTCGGAACGAGGATGTTGAACCCACAACGACGTGCGACATACTTTTGCGGACACGGTTAAGGGGTCCCTGTCTGTCACTTTTCTTTTCGATCGAATGCTAATCTGTCTGCCGAAAGGAGTTAGCAGTGACAGGTAAGCTCGGAGTCAGCGTCGTTGCGCAGTACCACGTACCTCGATCAGAGTGCGAAGAATGTCTAGAGACGACCAAGGAAGCGCAAGGTATGGACAGTTATATGAACAGCAAGCATGAGGCGGATGAGCGCTTATTCGCACTGCCATCACCGGAACCATCATTGTTCCATTTTAAACATCGTCGGCCGTGAGGCGATGACTGCCATCTACAGCAAGTCTCGAGACGGGGAGCAAAACGTACCAGTTTTACTACGTGAAACTGGTGTTCCACATTGCCAATGCCAAGTTTCGCTCCAGACATTTCTGAGTCGGGGCTTGGATTCTTCGAGAACGAGCGCAATTGCGCCGCTGCCACTGACGCTTCCTATATCTGACAGAGAGTACGGTGTTCACCTAAAGGCGAGCGAGAACGATATATAGGTAAATTTGGCTCGCAGGTTTCCGTGAATCCAATTCTTCCTTCGGGACCCCGTAGGTGATGGTACGCACACTGGAAGAACTTCCAGGGTCCAAAAGCGGTCACAGAATCCAAGCAAACGCGGCGAGCAACTGGGATCATGATGTCGCGTCGTCGAGGGAGGGAGGGAGGGAGGCTATACAAGAGTGATCGATTGCTACATGGTGAGTCTGAGAGATTTAGACAAACTTTTCCGAATTATTTAGGTCGGACTCTCCCTCACGCAGGCCGACACATCGTGCATCCATTGATCCAAACAACTTTACTTCGTCGGCCGGCACTGCGCATTCGCCGTCGGTCGCACGCTCATGTTGCGGTCCTCGTGTGGGTGTCTTCTGCACCATTCGAGGTGGGTTCAGCTGCGGGGGCAGTATCCTTATAGCACCTCCGCGTCGAAAATTCTGGTCATTTCCCCGCCATTGAGGATCTGTGGGCGAGGTACGAGCTCAGGCAGATCCGAGAGTCATGCCAAATCGGAGCTTCCGGTCCTTTCTGACTCGCCATTTCTCGCCGCATCTCCGCTATTACTGTAATCAAATTTTTGTAACGAGACAGATAACTCGCATCTGCATGGGTAATTCGTTCTCACTGCCAGTTGATTGGAGCTAAATGAAGGTTTGCTTGGAGCGCACCGGTATAGTAGGCAGCTCTCATCTCGTTTCTAAATTTGGGGCTCTTGAGAGTCGACAAGCGCGTCCCTCAGCTTGCTTACGTGTCCCCACCAGTCCTAGAAACGCTCACTCGCGATGACTCTCGCAGACAAGAACGTTCACACTGTCTCGTTCAGAGGGCACACCTGAAAGAACTGTTCCAGGAGGTCTGTAAGTGGGCTTCCTCTATGTACAAGTCGCGAATTTTGTACTGGAACTCAGGGATAAGGTGAACACAAGGAGCACACTACAAGTTTCAGGCTCGCGTCATGCTCGGATCCATTTACGTGGATCGGCCCGCCGCCGCTGGACAGGCATTCGGACTTAGAGCACGTCAATTTGAATCGTTCGCCGACGATCTTGGCTGGAACTGACGCTTGGCAATGCAGCTGCTGGCATCATGCTCAACACGGAGAGGTCCTTGACCCATCTGGGGATCGGAGTAGCATGGCAGCAGAGGATTGCCACATTGGAGACAACGTGCGGAATTCGGGGACTTCTCGTCGTGCACATGCAGTTCTTTGCATGTGGCAAGGCTCGCCGGGTTCGTACCCGGCACATACGCAAGCGGATGGAATGAATTGTGTACCAGGCAATTCTCATCTGGGCAGAGATTCTATTGTTAGACAGAAGAAAGACATAACAAGCGAGCAAATCACTGTACAAAGCTGCCCCACATGGTCGAGATTGAAGGTAGTCTGGTTGGGTTACATGGTCCCTCCAAAACCGCGAATTGAAAAGAATAAAACAATTCCCTGGAGTCACCCTGGTTTCATCTTGGGGAAGTTGGTATGGAGCCGAGTGGTGCGCAGGGTCTCGGCGCATTCAGTTCACGCCCATCGGCTTTCCGGGCTGCGCTCGTTTCTTTCTTTTGGAAGGACCCTTAATTCTCCTTTTCGACCCTTAATTCCCTTTTTCGCCGGCCCTCCTCCTCCAAGTCCAATTGCAATTCTCGAATGGCCTGCGGAGGCGTCTTCAACGGTCGTCAAGCGATAACGTCTTTACAGATTAGTAGCTCGTCAGCACTGCATGTACAGCATGCACGGGACAGCTTGTTGGGGGCAATGAGGAGAGCTAGCGCTCAGCACTCTCCTCTACTCACCATCCTCCATGGAGCGTTCTCGCAAGATTTTCCTCAAAATTACATCCGCCTCCAACAAAGTCATCACCGCCGCCAACGAGTATGCCGATCATAAGGACATGTGCGGTGTCCAACGCTCTCATTTCCAACTGGAAGCCGAGATGCGAAGAATTTCCGTTGCATGCGAGTGTATCGCAAATATTCTGATCAAATCAACTCCTCCAGATGGCCCTCCGTTCGATGTCAGATTACAGGATTGGCTCGACACCGACGAGCCACAAAAGTGCCTAGAGACGTTGATTCGGATGGAGAGTTTACTCCAGAAGGATACATCCTCATGGATGCCCTGGGTCTTTCACATAGGAGGCACACCACCACCTAAGGACAAGATCAAGGACGCAGCCGAGCATTTCGGGTTGCATAAAGGGTATTTTCATTTCTTGTTCTCGACAGAGATCTGGTGAGTCTCTCCAGCACCAGGATGACCTGTGCATGACGATATCACTCAGGAACAACGAGAGGAATGTTCAACAGCAGCAGGACTTGCTCCGACCTCGAGACCACAACGTCCAAGGGGAATCCAATGTTCTCGAGCAAAGTTTGTCTGTTGCCGTTCAGACGGGAGTCAAGTACGTCTTATCATATTACGAAGGACCATGCTCTCATCGATATTCAGTACTACCGTACTAGATCCTGCGGTCCATCAAGGCGGACCTGTGAATCACATCATCCAGGAGGAATTTAATGTTCCCGACCAAGGTTTACTGGTTCCTGTCCAGAGTCAGATGGACCTCAAGTAGGTCCCACGATGTTTTGGAAATTACGTCCCCTAATCGGTTTTCGGCAGTACCACTGTACCAGACATGTCTATTCGCGAGGGCGGACGTATGAGCGCACAAAGCAGAAAGGGGGCAATGCCGGACAGGCGGCAGACGAAAGAGGAAGAGGGTGATTCGCTGAGCTTCGTTCACGAGTGATCGGCCTGACGTCTCCCTAGGGAAGCGACTGGAAGAGATATTGAAATGGTTCGACGGATGGAACTGTGCTGCAAAGCAGGATGATACCTTGTTGCTCCGTCAACCAGGTACATGCAAGTGGTTGTTTGACACAGCCCAGTACAAGATGTGGAGGGATGGCGAGGGTTCATTCTTATGGCTGCGAGGCAAACGTAAGGCCCTCGAGATTCTGTTAACCCTTATTGACATGAATCCAATCATAGCTGGGGCGGGGAAATCCGTATTAGCGTATGTTCGTGTCTCGCATGTTCTATCGGTACTGACACTACTTGTAGGTCGTCCGTCATTGATTCCCTTGAGACGTCCCGACGCGAGGGAGAAATGCTGGCCTTTTTTTATTGCGATTTTCGAAACGAGCGGTCAACTAGTTCCGCGGAAGTGCTGCGCTCTATCCTCTCCCAGCTGCTATGTGAACTTCGCGGCAGTGCGGTCAATTCTAGAAGCTTAATCGAGGACTTGGTCAAAGCAAAGGAAAGGGGTGGTTCCACACTAAGTAACGCCAAGAAACTCGCTGGATTCGCGTCTCGCGCGGCTGGATTGTCTAGCAAGAAGCCTCTGGTTGTAATCGATGCCCTTGATGAATGCAAGGATGTCCGGGGACTTCTCCAGGCCGTCTTGGTGCTCAAGAGTCATGTTCGGCTCTTCGTAACCAGTCGACCCCTGCATATCATCATGTGTGACCTTTCTGGTCTTCCGTCCATACCGATGGATGATGATATGGCGGACAAGCTGTTGACAGATATCGGGCTACATGTCACCAGAGAACTGGACGCTCGCCACCGACTTAGAGACCTCGACGCCGGGTTTAAGAGCGAGATTCATTCCGGTTTGTGTGAGAAGGCGGGTGGCATGTACGCACTTCTGTCTGGTATACTGGAATGTGAATACTGATTGTTAGCCTTCCCAAGGTTCCGCTGGGTTCAATGTTCGATAGACACGCTTGACCGATGTGTAAGCCGAAAAGAGGTCCGGAGGGCTCTCGATAGCCTCCCAGAGGGACTCGATGAAACCTACAAGAGAATTCTCCTCGCGATCGACACGAAGGGTCGGGAAGGACAGCTAGCTCGACGAGCCCTCATTTGGCTCGTGGCGGCACGACGACCTCTGCGATTAGATGAACTCATGGAGGCCCTTTCAATCAACCTTGAGTCACGAACCTTGGATCGTGACGTCGGACCGATGCATAATGGGGCCTTGTTGGACGCGTGTGGGAGTCTGGTAACATACATTGAAAAGACAGAAACTATCATTCTATCCCATTTCAGCGTGAAGGTGAACTGTAACCACCGATTTGTGTGTGTGTAGCTGAATGTTTCAATGTACAGGAGTACCTCATGGGCGAGTTTATTCTCACCAAACTACCACATTACCACATCGCTTGGGATCGTGCAAACTTACAGTTAGCCCAATCATGCATGTGCTACATCTCCATATGCCTCAAGCATGCATCGGGATGTGATTTCTAGACGAGGGAAACTCAGTCGTTGCGCGGGTCAACGGACTGTATGAATTTACCTAGACGAGGGAAACTAGGTACGACATAAGTACATTGATATAGGGATGGTATACGAGAAGTGGCTCACCTCAGTCGTTGTGCGGGTCAATGGACTGAGGGGAGACACACTTCAGCAGGGCAGCTATATACTCGTAGGTATTTATATCAGGGTATGTGGTACGAAAACAGTAATTCTAGGGTGAAAGGAAAGGGTGAGTAGAGTTACTCGCGTACGAAGAATGATCGCGTCCATGGAATGGATGGTTAGTATCTAGCGAATAGAAAAAGGAATGGCTTGTGCCACAAGAATGTAAGTACGGAAAGGTAAACTGTATAGTGGCGGCTGCGCGCACGCTTGCATAATCCGACACGGGATCCAGTAACTGCAACAGCACAGTGGTTAACACCTCCAGCGGGATTCGCGTCCCCTCTAAAGTTGGGGACCCCGTGTCACAAACGCTTCGCAGCTACGCGTTCGACAATGCTCTAATTCACGTCCTACGCATTTCCCCGCAATTTGATTTAGTTTTGCGCGACGTCAAAGCGCTGGAAGCGGACATTGACCAGCATGCTCGAGTGTGGAACAATATACGCCTGTCTACTGAACGGGGCTTGTATAACACCAGCTCAAGATGGCCTACGTCGCGACACGACCTCACACTTTATGTTCTTGTGCGTTCCGCCCGTCGCCGGGAAGCTCGCGCATTCCTTCGTCGTACTGCACTCAATCCCAAGGAGGGCACCAATCCGTTGGTGTATGCTGCACATTTCGGGGAGATAGAATGTGCTCGGATATTACTGTCGAGAGGTGCCAGACTAAACCATAGAGGCTGCGAGATCGACGGCTTTTTCCAGGTGTTACCCATCGAGGTTGCGTTGCGGAAACGGAACCACGTCATGATCACACTCTTTCTGGAAGAAGGGAGTACAGTGCCCCCGCATATATTCACAGATTCATTCTTCGACCCCAACCAAGCCAAGATCCCGTCTTCTATCGCGAGGATGTTGTTACAAACTGACGCTTTTGCGGAGGCCGCCAACGATCTGCTAAACAAGCCCGTCTCACGCCCAGTGAGCATCTTTGAGTGTTTGTTGGAGGATGGTGTTGATGAAGAAGACCTGATCGCAATTATACGGAGATTTGTTCAGGTTGTCGACGACCATTTCGCGTGTAACTCAGCTGGAGAGGCAACCTTACTTTTCGCCATTAGTCGGCGTTACGTCTCTGTTGCACGCTATCTTCTTACCCTCGGCGCTTCTCTCCCTTCTGACCTGTTTGTCACATTGGACCATTTGAACAAGTGGACGACACTACCAATGATCCACTTCCTTGTCGAAAATGGAGCTCATGCCCTTGTGCACACCAGCAAAGGATGCTCTGTGCTCCACATCGTATTGCAGTGTTGCTATGACGAATCCGATGCTCTGGAGGCAGCGAAGCTCCTAGTTGCTCACGGTTGTGACCCCCTGGAACTTGATTCTAGTGGTGATACACCCCTCGTCATTGCTGTTGAGCGAGGATTTGTCTCTGTCGCACGATATCTCCTATCCCTCGGCACTCCTCTTCCCCCTAACGTGCTAGTCGATATGGTGTTATCTGACTGGAATACGTGGGATGACGTACTATCAATGCCTCGCCTCCTGGTCGAGAGTGGAGCTAATGTTCTCGTGCATGGCACCGATGGATATCCTCTGCTTCAGTTGGCATTGGAGTATTTGGGTATGGAAGGGCGTCATGACGATGCTCGGAAGATTGCGGAATGGCTAGTTTCTCTGGGCTGTGACCCCGCAGAACGTAATCCTCAAGGACAAACAGCCTTTCACATTGCTGTCAAGGAAGAGCACGTCTCTGTTGCACAGTATCTTCTTTCTCTTGGCGCTCCTGTCTATCCTGACCTGCTGCGTTCGGCGTTGAAACCCGACGCCCTCGAGGGCCCTGAGGGCCCCGTATCGTTGGAGAGGACGAGAGATACAGTATCGATGGTCCGCCTCCTGGTCGAGAATGGAGCTGATGTCCGTGCGCACACCGAGACTGGAGACTCAATGTTCAACACCGCACTGGAAGCGGATGCTGATGATGATTATTACATGGTGATTGTAAAATTGCTGGTTAGTCTCGGCTGTGATCCCTTTGAAGCGGATGCCTCTGGAGAAATGCCCCTTCACAAGGCTTTCAAATCTGGCTATGTATCTGTCGCGCGATATCTCGTTTCTGTTGGTGTTCCTCTCTCTCCTGACATACTCTACACCCTGGACCCGTGGAAGGGGCGGAATAACGCAGGGAAAATCCGCTTTCTGGTCGAGAATGGTCTTGATGCCATTGCACTCACCGGTGCTGGGGACTCTACGCTCCACATTGCATTGAAGTCCAAACATCGGGAAGACAAAGAAGTTTTGCAGACTGTGAAATTTCTGATCGGTCGCAGCTGTGATCCTCGAGTCACTAATTCCTGTGGCAAAACTCCCCTTCACATCGCTGCAAAGCATGGGCAGTTCTCTGCTGCACGATATCTTCTCTCTCTTGGCGTTCCTCCCCCTCCCGACTTGCTACTCATCGTATTTAGCTCAGGGTGGTGTGGGCGCAGCACACATTCATTCGTCACCTTTCTGATCGAGAATGGAGCTAATGTCCATGCACGCACTGCTATTGGCAACTCTGTGCTCCACATCCTGCTGCAGTCACATCATGAAGACCATGTTTTGGAGAGTACGAAACTCCTGGTCAGCCATGGCTGTGATCCCTTTGCAGCTAATTCTCGTGGAAAAACACCCCTTGACATTGCTGCCAGTCGTGGGCACCTCTCGGCTGCACGATATCTTCTCTCACTCGGCATTCAGGCTCTGTCTC
>JBBPRF010000591.1:0-19504 GCA_038092875.1 Lanmaoa pseudosensibilis | reverse complement strand
GTTTAGTCCAGGGCTAATTATCCCCACTATTTGCACATATACCCCTCCTGTCACCGCGACGCAGTTGCTGCAACACTCACAAAGATCCACCATTGAAAGGCGACTGTGAGTATGAGACTCCATACTCATGAGCTACTCATGCGAGGTATGTATTTACATTACAGCGTGGCTAATCTACTTTATTTTCAATTTTCAATCCCGTATCACCATATGCTAGATACAATACGGCCAGACTTCGTCGGCAGGAACCTTGTTTAGTACAACTGCCCTTAGACTGGTCGCGTTTCTTGTTCCTCACAGCCACAGCTGGTAATATCGTGTACTGTAGCTCGGTCAAAACCATCCGACATGCTCAGGACATAGATTCAATCGCGATCTTTGCGGACGACGCCTTTCACCCCACTGCGGGAAGCTCTCCATCAAGAGTCTTCCATATGTCCTTCCTGGTGAGTACTCTGTGTGGTGTGATTGGGTCATACCATATCTTATGTGACGAAAAATGTTGTGCGTAGAAATACATATTTGTTCAAGTCCTTACGATGCAGACTGCATAGCAGCCGCCTGCTTGCGAGCCTTTCTCCCCTTTCGCTTTTCGCTCCCGTTCCGTCGATTTCCAAAGTATGGATTGATAATCTCCCGCAACAAATCTTTCAGTAACCCCCCCGCATATGCTTTTTCTTTAGGGAACATCTTCCCTGGTTTCATTGTGTATGCTTTAAGTTCCTTGAGATTGGCGAATTTTCGCACCGGCTCTCCAGTACGCGCAGTTTCGAGGAGGTCAACGATATTCACGTGTGCATCCCACACGAGCTTTACAAGCATGTTCTGTCAGCCATATGTCTGCGCTTGTCCCGTGCACAAAAAAAACTCACTTTGTGACATTCCTCGATATCGTCAGGGATGGGTGTGATGTCGATGACTGAGCACAAGTTTTGCCACGCTTCCAGGTCGCTATCTGTCCCGTAGACGAAATTGAACTGTTCAACGACGGCGTCATCGAAATTCACGCGGGCGACCTTTAACTGTGTAGAGTCCTTATCCCATTTGGAGATCTTGCGGAGGCGGTTGAAGTTGTCGTGCGCGGTGCAGTCCTCCCTGTATGTAAAGCCTAGGTTGGCAAATTGCGCAAAGAAATCCTCGAGTGGCGTGCTCGTGGCCATCTGAACGAGGTGGACCACAGACTGTTAGTATGTTTCGAACGTTAGATGCTCGGAACACCTCACACGGATGATGGATTTGCGATGTGTCTTGGAGAGACCTGGCTAGAAGACGAGGGTAGGATTGAAGTGACCTCCGAACTGGCGAAAGGGACCTATTAATGTCTTTTGTTGGGCTTTAGGGTTTTCTCCGCAGCAACAGATGCCATGCGGCGTCTAGGCTTCTCATTCCTGTGCGATTGCGCCCACCAAATCTACATATATGCTGCAGTACATAGATTCAGGAGGAGCTCCTGTGCACTCAGTGTGTCCATGTGGGTCCACTCCACACCACGAGGCAAGCACGTGTCATAGCGTGTTGTTCGCGAAGGGTTAGATTGTCCGTTGAAACGTTGACCCTTCCATGGGATGCTTCTCCGTGGATCCACCGCGGCACACTCACTTCGTCGCGCTGACCCGTGACCGGCGACCGCTGAGTATCGATTGTGCCCAACAGTGACTCCGAGACATCGACATGCTCCCCGCGCGCGCTACTCCCTGAGGAAGGCAGATCATGTAAGCAGTAGGTATTTCCGACCCCCGGAGGCCACAGTTCAATTTACGCACCTCGCATGAGAACACGATCGACACGAAGGAACACCAAAGTACTATAACACTTGGAGGCGTTTGACCTTGTCTTGCGCCATGCGGAGTGGACTTGGGCACATAATGCTTCAAGAAGGGTGCTCCTTATCATGGCTCGTCGGACGGTATCGGTCTTTCTGGGCGAAATGGAAGGTCAGCAGTTTATAAATTAATTCCTTTGGAATTAAAGCAGAGAGAATATCGCGCGAGGAAGCACCCAAATGATCTCATCTGAGATACCACCCGTTACTTGTGTTTGCGCCAAAGGGTTCGCCTCCACAAGTTGTCCTACACTTGAGGTGGTTGCGTGGACACGAGCATGCGAAAGAGATAATATAAATTCACCTTTTGGGCATCATTGTGGATGTGGATGGTCAGAGATACTAACATCGTCAATGCACAGGGACACAGTGCTTACATCGGGATGACGTCGGCATGAACAACGAACCCAACCCTTCATCTGAGGAGGCATGCTGACCCGCTTCCCTTGGAAATAATTAGCTGCTTTATGCCATTTGGAACGAATGAGTGCGCAGGTCAATAAGTAGCCTTCAAGGCCTTGACTTTTTGTGTTGAACTACAAAACATATATTGCTTCGAAAGCTGGACCTTGAGAAGAGGGGAGAAGCTTGGAGAAGTTGTGTATAGTTGCGCTGTGGGGTATGCGACGCGGTCGATAGCACCGGGATTGAGTGCGTTTTTGAAGAACTCGCCAATTACCGCCCCGTCACAGCTTGATGCCACCCTTTTTGCCACCTCCCAGGCTTTTCCACCACTTCTCCCCAGCCTTGCCAGCCTTGCCAGCCTTATTCTTTCCACTGGAGCTATTTTCAACAACGCCACCTTTTTCCCCACCATCCCCAGTTCGCGTGCCGCTCCTCCGGAGTTCCTTCATGCCGCTGGGCCTCCTGGTGACAGTTGATATCCCTGACGAGATTCCTTTTCGTCGCGCCGAGTCTGCTGGTGGTTGTGACCTACTTTTGCGATGTTTAGGTAAGGTAGATATATACTGTGATGGGGACCGGGTATGTAATGCACTTGACGGAGACGACGAATGTGCTCGAGGCCATGATGACGAGCTCGACATTTCAGCCACCTTATCCACACCATCATCATCGAACCTAGATGATTCAGAGTGTTCCCGTTTCCTCCCCCGCGCAAGGAAGGGGGGCGAGGACGACGACGACTGAGCAAGCACAATAGCTTCACTCGGACCGTCGTCAACCTCGCCTTTCGGTTGCGGGTGAGCAAGGGTGTGGAATGATCTGAAACCACTTTCCCATTGTTTTTTGTATAATCGGAAAAGCGCCATCGTAGCACGTGCGTCCGTCACCTGGTCGTTCGATCGACGTTAGACATGCCATGCAGGGAAAATGGATGGCTTACACTACTGTGTTCACCACCCTGGATGACAATGCCAAGTTCTTGTTTTACAAGGACGCGCAGCGCGGGGCGACGGGATTTGACGACATGGTGTTTATATGCCAACGATTGGGTATCACGGACCTGTGGAGACGGATGGGAGAGCAAGAGCGCCTGTATGTGTGTGAGGTCGTAAGACATGTACCCTGTATGCATGATGTACGTACCTTGAGATCGTTGTATACAGCATGACCAACGAGTATGCGGTCCTGGATCAAGTCTGCAACCGTTTGCTGGACTTCTTTGAATGGCTTGGCTGTGGACGACCATATCAGCACAATTAGTCCGCTTAGTGTACTTGTGTTGGCCACGACACACGTACCCGAGCCGGCCAGATCAGTGCTTCGGACACCACTCCACTGGGTTCGATAGTCGACAACTCTTTCGCGTTGTCGTACGAAGACATCCAGAATGATGGCACCTGTATAGTTGACGATGCTGACGCGTGCAAGGGAGGACTCATTGCCTTCGGTGCCGACGCCAACCATTTCGCAGTCGAGCGCGAGGTATTTTCCGGGGCTGCAAAAGGACAATGAGACGACACACAGCGAGCGAACTAGAGCGTGCATGAGGCGCACGCGGTCTGGGAAGTCTTGTACTCTACTTTTCCAAGCACCATTCTCCGCAACGCTGCGATGGACTCGCCATTCTTTACCTCGGTGGTCTCGAGATCGATGTGTTCGTTGGGGTTGTCCACGCCGTGTCGTTTCGGAGGCGGAGACGAAGCATTACGAGGAAATGCAGACGTCCTGTCTGAAGGAGATGCGCCCGACTCGCCGCGATCGATCTTGCGCCGTTTCCGTGGGTGACCGTGTTGAACCAAACTCTGATGGGAAAAATGAATTTCTAGCACTGATCGACATTCCGCGAGGCTCACTTTTTGCAACGCAAACCAGTTTGACGACGGTCTAGTTTCGCGTTTGTTAGATGGAATAAAACACAAAAGACAAGAGGACCTCGTTACTTTGTGGACGTTGTCATTTTCGTAGTAATGGATCCGGTCTCCGACAGTCCTTCCGACGTCCTTCTCGACATCCGCGGCGTTGTTGAACGGTGATCGACGTTCTTCTCACCACATCCACCCCGACTGCTTTGTGGCCGCAAAATACCAAGAAAAATGCCCAAAAAACCCAAGTCTGGTCCCCCATATACAGACATACCCAAGGAGATCTATGTCGTAGTCATCAACCCCTGGGGAATGGAAAGAAATCCACGGTTACGTGGCCAAAAAGACTTCGATTGTGTCGTTTCCTGGGCGCAGCTTGTCCTTCAGCAAGCTGGACTGGGCGGGGGACGTATAGCAACGATTGAATGTATCTATAGCATGGGTACTGTGAGTGTCGTCGTATTGATCTCGACGTGTGAGTAGTATTCATGTATGAGGAGACTGACATTTTGCCACTTGGATCTACCCTTCCGTCCCGTTTCTCGTTCTTGATGTGTGAATAGCGCGACGAAATCATCCTTCAATTCCAAGAAGGAACTGACATAATCCCACTCCTTGGCGAACATCGGTGGGCGAATATTGCAAAAGACTGGAAAGGTCATCCCAACGACCCTCGTTCAACACGTGTCTTCATCTACAACTGGAGAAACAACGGGGACCCTGCAAACCGTAAGTGAATCCATCAATGCACATATGTCCTTTGTGATGTGCTGGTACTTCCGGGTGGTGGCATCCATCTGGTAAGTACTATACATATATGTTGACCTAACCCTTTTTTCAGATAACTGGACCGAGAACTTTCCAAAACGCCCTCGCCTCGACAATATACCCGCTAAATCTCCGTACCCGGCACCATCCTGGATCCAGCCTCCAACCACCCTCACCAACTTCGTTCATTCCATCCCACATCCACCAATCCCTCCTCCAGTGCCTAACCATGGGCCTAACTCAGGTCAGGAAGAGCAGTCGGTAACATTGCCGCCCCCTTCAACGGTGATGCCATCACCAGCACCCCCGGAACAAGAGGACCAGCCGGATTCTGGAGAGCAACCTGTGGCACCAGATTCAGAGGTGTGCAACTTCCTAAATTCCTGGAGCGTCTCATGATATTTTCGACGATACCAGTCCATCAATCTGTTCAGGCCTTATGAACCGCCCGTACAGCACCCCTCTCACGCACAATTCCTCAATCGGCAACAAACTGGATGTGACGAAGCATCCTCATCCCGAATGTCACCACCACCTCCGAAATTTATCAAGAAGCTCGATCCATATGAATTGGGCAAGATTGTACCTCTCTTTGGTATCCTGAGCATTGGTCTCATTCCTGCTTGCATAGACGAGGATGCCCTCAACGTACTCCGTTCTCCCAACCTCGGCCAAGAGGACACGAAAGATTTAAAAAACGAAGATATTAAACCAATTCTCCCCCTGTCTATCAAAGCGGAACTCCCTGAGGTCAAGATAGAGGACGGCGACGCTCAACGCAACATCCCCCCTAAGTCTGGTTCTCGTATGTTGTTTGCTTTGAATATCCATCTACCGTTGTGCGTATGACAGTTGTTGACTGAGCGCCAACAGGATACCAACCTTCCCAAGCCCTCATCGATGCTTTCAATTCTCTTCCTCAAACTGAACAGATACCCTCGTCTAATCACCCACCCGCACGTGATCCTCGAAGACGACCCAACGCAGGTGCGTCATCTGCTTTTCGTCCTCTAACTGCCATCCCTTGCCGACTGAACGCATTTCTAGCTTCCCAAACCCAACCCTCGGCAAGTTCGGGGTATCAACCCTCAGCAGAACTTGAAGCCGAGATAAATGGCTTTCTTCTGGGTACGGTTGCCACAACTCATCTCTTACCGACTGAACACATTTCTAGCGTCCCAAACCCAACCCCCAGCAAGTTCGGGGTATCGACCCTCAGCAGAACTCGAAGCCGAGATAAATGGCCTTCTTCTGGGTACGGCTGCCATGACGTCATCATTGGCATCAGGTAGTGGTGCTCGACCAACCTATGGCACGCGCGGTATGTTTTGTTCTGTTTGAAACGCATTCGTGCTCGGATGACGAACCAGCATCGTCAGTGACCACCATTAAAAGGGAGTATGAAGAGGACGTGGTCCCGTCTTTAGGTATGTCGTGTTGTATATTCATCTCCTCTTACTTCTTCACGTCCAGCTGATTTGATACCTTTTTGGTCTTGAACGTATATAAGTGGGGGAAAGGAAAAGGATCAAGATCGAGGAGTACTAGATGACTATAGGGTGACGGGTCGCATCCCCCTTTCCCTCATTGAGCGGGTTTGCAGTGACCCGTCAAGGGCGTAATTATTCAATCGCATGTTGTAGTGTCATACCAAATGTAACGACGCTGTACTTGTTTTCACTGCTGCGTTACCTGAACGGCAGTCGTATAACGGTGCACCTGGCCGGAGTGAGGCCTGCGAAAACGGGTAACATGGACTCGAACTTCCGACAAATATCGGTCGGATTGCCGACAAACTAATCGGATGGAGACGCTGCAAGGGGGACCTTGAGTGGCCAGAAGGAAGGAGTCGCACGTATGCATGCTGGATTCATCTCTTTCGTTGAGCTCTGCGTGAGGAATGATGTACATGCGCAGCCTCAACGTGCGCTTCATTGATTCAGGAGCTCAAGGAGAGTGCTACGGAAGAAAGTAACAAAAACAAAGTGGACAAAGGAATGCGACCAAGCTTATCCACGATTGAAACAAGGAAGGAGCATTGCCAGTAGACCCCCAACCAGGAAAGGAAATTTGGTGACGAGCCCAGCCCACTTGGGATATACACCCATCCCGGCTGCTTGGAGCCAAGAAAACCAGCTACCAGCATCCACTGCAGCCCCCCAGAAACGCCTTTGCAACCAGGCGGCAGCCGAACCTACAGTATCGAATTGAGCTTAGGTTGTATAGTCTTAGGGTCTCAACGCACCTTTGACAGGACCCGAAGGTCCGAAGCCGAACAAACTCAGGAAAGGCCTAAGGATCCATGATTCTGGAATGAGCATGGCGGCAACACTGAATGCGAGAGCGGGGAGAAGTTGGGGGTGCTGCTCATTGATATCGCCTATGT
The DNA here is from genome assembly GCA_038092875.1 of Lanmaoa pseudosensibilis. Classification (NCBI taxonomy): domain Eukaryota; kingdom Fungi; phylum Basidiomycota; class Agaricomycetes; order Boletales; family Boletaceae; genus Lanmaoa; species Lanmaoa pseudosensibilis. Next base: position 12,261 of record JBBPRF010000591.1, on the reverse strand, counting down.
GATAAGTTAGCGGACTCGAATCACCCTCGAAGCAGAAGGTGGAATTGTCATACCGACTGCAACTGTGAGTGCCTGCACGTGTGGTTTCAAAGCTAGTAGGTAAGTTGTAACAACCTCTTCCTCAATTCCGTAACGCGTAGCAAGTTTTATGAGTGCCAGACTGGTATCATCCAGGATCTTGTCAACCATTTCTGCCCTTTCAGCATGGCCAGGCGCCTTGTCGGGGGGTGGAATTTTCTCCAGGTCTTTTACAATCACCATAAAAATGCCTTCAAGCTCCTCAGTGAGTGTATCCAAGGTGATATCATGAGCATCCAAAGCGCCCTTAATGTTGTCGCGAAAAGTGGCGGTGGTGTTGACAATCTGATGCATAGCAGATGTAATGTCGGTAAACTTGGTAGACTTGAAGTACGAGGCAGCGTCGTCAAGCAGGCGGGGAACATGATCCTGCAACGTTTTCTCGTATTCCTTCGCCATTTCCCAAAAGTCAGTGGGTGATCGCTTGGATGCCACAAAACCCTGGAGTGTACCCGTCATGCGAAGAGCCGATGAGAGGTATGCATCTACCATTGAGATAAGAATAGGATAAAAGGTGAGTTTGGGTATACGCTTACTTTGTATGCTCTGGAAAATGTAAGACGGATTCAGAAATGCTGCACGAACATAAGTGCGCTTCTCGATTTGGACGGCTTTAGTACTTACATGCCCGTGAGCCTGCCTTGATTGTATCTGGTGAACGAAAGGCTGGAATTAAGGACTTTGCACTTGAAAGCAAAATAAGGACCCTACCGCTCTCTGCAACCCCATGGTTTACTTGCACGCCTGCGTCTGTGTTGCTACTGCCCGGTATAGCACTAGCGGTAGGTAAAGATAAACAAAGAAGGTGAGGAAGGATGAACAGGGATGACAGGAAAATCCGCATGATAATCCTCGTAACTGCGGAAAGTAAAGAGGAACGTTGTACAACAGGTGGGGGCGTTGCACGCCTCTTCTCCGTGAGAAATATACAACACATTGTCAGACCTTCTTACCTTCCAATTTCAGGTTGCGAAGATCACTTCGGTTCAAATGAAAGAAAAAGTCGGATATCAGTATACCCCAAGGAATACTAATCGTGACACTGATTTACATACCATGCAGCGCATAGCTCGAGCTAGAACTTGCCAGTGGTCACCGGTACTTGGTTTCGCCTGCTTACGGCTCTGATTCCGTTCAATGGCAGCCTTGCAGGGCGCGATTCAGCATTCGAACAAGCCACCATTTAGACAGAACTCGGAGTCCGTCGATAGTCGACCGCCCGGGCCAACGATTGTGACACGAGTCGATGAACCAGCTTGCTGACTAAGCTGTCGCTGAGATGGAGAGCCGATCGGACTTGTTCCTGTTCTCGTTGTGAAACTCATTGGATCACTCGTTCGGGATTTGTATACCTCAGTAAGTTTTGAGAGTTTTACTATCTACAAGTTTCGGATGCCGTTCTACGACCTGGCGTGGTCCTGTCGCTCTTGCGGATCGGCACTAGTTCAACAACGTTCAACGGGCCCTCTCACATATCATTTATGCTGGCGTTTAGGGTTGCATGTGTTGCCCGCCATATCATGTCCGCGCATACGCTCGCACCTACTCCCCATCTTGTTGTCTCCATGCTTGATCATCTTCACACCTGCAAAATGTTCAGATCAGCTTGCAGCAGCGAGATGGATCCAGTCTTGTTCGTGTATGACGGTTCACATCATGGCGGCAACAAAGTGGTACAACGGCACCTCCAGGCTCCAGCACACAGTGGAAAAACAAGACTATCCTACAATACAACACGAAACAGTACAAACACCAGCGCAGAAACACGTAAAGGGCATCAAACAGCACGTTGTTCACTCGTCCATGATCTCAATCACCGACTCGAGTGCGACCTTGGGCTTGAGTAGGACCTTTGTCTCCCACTGTTTCTCCCCAGTCATTCCCAGCCGCGTCTTCTTCCTAAGACCCAGGTCTGTCGCACACAGTACCTTGGGCATGTTTCCTCTTGCCTTCGCAGACCCCCCATCGTCGTACGAATCCTCCATTGTCGTCACATCGAATGTGGTCCCTGGCGGGACTGCCATCACCTCGAAATCACCCGAGGTAACGTCCTCGCCAACGATCTTGTTCACACGCATAGATAAAGACACCAGGAAGGAAAGCTTCTCGGCGAATTTGGAAGAGAAGGCCGAGACAATGTCCGACTTTGGCGCGGTGCATCCAGCGGTGAGGAGGATGTCACCGAGTCCGGAGATCATCTTCGTCGCGATTTGGAACGCGATCTGCGAGTCATCTAACGGCGTCGATGGGACATGTGCACGCGTGATGGCGCGCCAGCGGCCAGCGATTGCCTGTGCCTCTGATCATGTACGTGAGTATATTTATTGGGTAGCCTTTTTTTCTCGAGCAGCGACTATTCACCTTTCTCATGTACGCTCTGGTAGATTGCATCGATGAACTGGTTATGGTTTTCGTCTCCGCCGATGATCCAGGCGCGTGAGATCCAGCACAGATGATATGTCAGATACGCCTGGAACGCGATCTGGATCAAAATGGGATCATCGCTATGTTTTTTCGTGCCGAGGAAATGGATAATGGCGCCTCCAATCGCGGTCGATGCTCGCTTGCAAGCCGCTAATTGTTCGTCCGTCTTGGATACCTGCGACGTCGTCTCATGGAAGAACAGCTCGACCATGGATTCGGCCATGAACGCGGTGCTTTGCAGCACTTCTGCGTTAAGCCTCTGAAGGGTACTGGTGACCTCGGCACCAGAAAAGGCATCAGCTGTTGTGAGGAAACTCTGCGCGCCTTTGAGCTCCGAGGTTCGGTCCTCCAAGAGCGTCAGGAGTTGATTGAACTCTCTCTTCAACGTTGATGATTCCTCCCGCGCACTGTGAAGTTCCTTGCTTTGGATATCCAGACGCTGTCTGAGCTCGGCGGCCGTCCGTTTCGAGTCCTTCGTATTGGAGAGCTCGCGGCGAAGAGTATCGATCTCGCGAAGGCTTTCGTCCAACTTGGGAGCATATGCGTCGAGCGATTTCCTAACTTTCCGCAGATCTGAATGCGCCTGTGTTCGATCAAGGTTGACTTCCTCGAGCGCTTTTTTGAACTGTTCGGTCTCCTTTGTGTGCACCAGCTTCAGCCGCTCGACCTCCGCATTGAGGTTCCCTCTGAGGGATTCCCTGTCTTTCCGTACGCGTTCACGGTCAACGGTCAGGTGCTCAATCCGCTGAGCGTGCTCCTGTAAGCTAAATTTGAACGCCTCCACCTCCTCCTTGTGCGCCCCACGCGCGGCATCCAACTCTCCGTTGAGCTTCTCTGCCTTGGACTGCAACTGCGAGTACCCCTGCCTCATTTCTTCTTGTGCGGCGTCCAGCTGTTGCGTCTGCTGCTGAAGCATGGTTTTGAGTTTCTCGTTCTCTTCCTTGAGTGCGTCCGTCACGGCGACGGCAACCGCGCTGGGCTCTTTCTCCTTTTCCCGTTCCCGCTCGCGACGGTTCCTGGCAGAAGCGTCCTTTTCCCGTTCCCGTTCTGCGCGGACACTAGACCGCATGTCCATCACCTTGCGTTCCCATCGCTCACGCTCGCTCTCTGCCTTGTGCTGTGCAGCGACCGACGCATCGAGCTGCTGACGCAATTCGTTTATCTCCTCCTGCCACTGATGAAGCGGGGGTGGGGGTGGTGACGGGAGTGGGGGCAGCGCCCCATGTGAGTGGTCACCGCTGTCCACCTGGCTATACCCGAGGCGCTCAAAGGTGGCTTCGTCGTCGACGTCGGGCGACGACGACGGCCCATGTTTGACATGCTCCCATTGCGTGTCGTGTGCTGGCGCCTGTTGGGGTGGGTAATCGGCGGGAGATGTGTTGGTCGTGAGTTTGGGTGTGAGAGGTGCGGGTTTGAGTGTGCTGGTACGTTTCGGGGTCGAGGGCCAGAGGTTAAACATGACGGTTCAACGACCCGGTGTTTGGGCTTCGGGTTTGGATTATGGGAGGGTTGGGGGTTGGGACGTGCTCAACGACCCCGGGAAATATGTAAGTGGCGAGCAGCAAGTGATAGATTGCTGGTGGGTGGCTGAGAAGACCAGGCGTAAAGGGTCGTCGAGGACTGATAAACAGGTCACTGCGAATGCGTTCAGACGACCGTATGAGACGTCGTCCAAAGGTACGAGAGATGGCTTTACCTTGATTAGACAGGCGTACTGAACACGACACAACGACGGTGGTGCTGGGCAAAGGATAAAGAGGAGCCTGGCAACCTCGCCCTGTCTGCGCGCGGACACTCCTCGAGCGAGGATCCAGGCAGGCCTGTTATCTAAGCCACATGTTCCATGCCCGCATCGTTGCCACGGTGGTGCCACCATTGCGCCGCGCCGCGTTGGGACCCATCCTGTGGACAGGCACGAGGCAACAACCCTATGATCATCAGTGACAGGAATCCGGGCCAACACTCTGGGTAATAATATTAGAAGTGTTATCGGCAGCACGATGTAAAGCCCGAAGTAACAACACTTGCTACCCAACGGGTGACAGCCGTACAGATTTACAAGGTATTTCAAACACCGGGACAACAGTATCGCCACGCGAAGCAAAATGAAGACCTTTGCCCATGGGCAGTGTTGTGGTCATACAGGTTCCGCATAGCGTTTCCCCCTATCGTTCAAGAAATGGTCTGTCTCGGCGCAGTATGGTCCGGTCGCGTGTCGAGCATCATGGAATTCTAGGCAAGTCATGGGCCGATGTCTTGATAGACAAGGGTCTCTGGCTATATGTACCTAGTAACTAGACATACTGGTAGTATTACCCGAACATGTATAGACCATCTAAAACCCCGCTTGCTACATACATCATATGTTACATACACCAACCCATCTCACCTTCGCATAACATCACCACCAACCAGCTTCCCGCAACACACGCATACCCTCAACCCACCCTTCGATCATTCATACCTCAAAATGAAAATCTTCCCTTCCTTGACCGACAAAATCACAGCGCCCTGACTCTGATCAATGTTGATCGTCTCCACCCCATCCAAATCAAGCTCCTCTGGGATTTCGAGCGTACGCACGACCGCTTCCTCACGCCACAAACGCCCCTCCCCAGGCTTCTCCCGCTTCCGATCCACTGCGGTAAAGACAGGAGGGAACGTGACGAAGCGAAGACATTTCGGCACGCGATGTCGCCGTGGGTCGTATATCGTACCGTCTCCATCGTGTCGGTTCGTCGACTCGCTCGCGGTGCGTCCAGGCGGATCATGATGACGCCCAGAGCCATTCGACGCTGAAGCCGACGCCGGCCCGTTATCGTCATCCGACATACTTGCAAACGGCGCCTCGTCCTCGTCCTCCCCGTCGTCTTCACTGTCCGAAAACGGCGCGTGGCCTACGAGTCGCGACGCATCCACACCATAGACACCACCCGGTTCCGCAGCATACTCGATCCAGACAGCGTGTCCAAAATCGACGGCGACAAGGGGACGTGGTCGGTCACTCGCTTCCTCATCGTCATCGTTGTCACCCGTACCATCGAGCACACAGACGACTTCAAAGGGCGTAGAGACGTACCACAGGTGAAGCATCTCATCGTCTCCTTCTCCGTTTGTATGTGCGTCGGATGTGTGCGAATTCAACGTCGATGGCTCGCGGATGATCGGGACGCGGAAGTAGTGTTGCGCCAGTACAAATCGTGTACGGTGGGTATCTGGATCGTGGGCAGCGAGGAGAACGACTGTACAACTTAGTCGAGGAACTCCTGGTAGTGTAGGCCACCACTGTCGAACAAAATGAGCGGACTCGGGATACCAAGGCGGGAAAGGATACGGGTTTGGAGCTGGTGACGACGTCGTAGGGGTATGTGATGGCACGGGGGGTTGGATTGTTGTCGATATGCTAGAAGACGAATGGACGGTTCCAGGGGAGCTCTGATGCGACGCTGACGAAGATCGAACTTGAGTTGTCTCTCCACCTGATTCCTGTTCGGCATCCACTTCCCGCATTTTACCCTTGTTTTTCGCTCTTTTCGACGATGGACCCGGTTCATGCTCGTCAACAATACCTTCGCTATCAGCCCTTCCTTTTCCTTTCGATCTCGAGCTTTCTGCCACGGCTTCCTGTGACCACCTATCATCATCTTCCGTTCCGTACTCCGAGCTGTCATCAGGGAATGCGTCTTTCTCGTTGACCCCTTCAGACTTCTCTGCTGGTATAGCGGAAGTCGACGGACCAGCATGGGGCTGTTCCTCAACTGGCAATGGACTATTAACGTCACCAGAGGTATCATGATCTTCTACGTCATGGTCGGTGGTGAGGCCAGGATCGGCAACCCCAACAGAACTGGGTTGAACGCTTGGGAAGACAAACTTTTTCGATATAGATCTCATTGGTGATAGTCGGATCGAAATAGCTGGAAGGTCGTCGCGGGAAAAATCGCGCGGTGCGTCGTGATTTGTTGGTTCATAATCGAGGTTATGGATGCGACTTGCGAGAAGGCTGGGCTTGCGGGGTTTGATAAAGTTGCGGAGGATATTGAGAGGATAAAAGTGTTGGTAAGCGGCATCAGCTTCTTCCGAGTGGATGACTATTTGGTCCTCGTGTAAGATGCAAGACCAATTTGAAGATATGAGCTAGAAAGTTGTTCAGTGTGTCAGGAGAACCATGAAACATGGCACTTACACAGCCAACACCAGTATCCACGAAAACATATTCATCTTTAGCCCAGTCCAGTAAAACATATAACCCTAGAAGGGTATCAATATGTGAAATACAGTCGTGTTCTCTCAGTTGCTCACCGATCGTGTTACTGCTCGCTACCCATACGAAAGCGCTCAAGAGGCGACGCGGTGGATCCAATAGAAATACGTTCATAACGACTCCGGTCGTATGGAAGGATGTCAGCGGGAAAAATATAGGTTTGTGTTCGGGTGTAGGCTGAGAATGGGTTTCAAAAAGAACCCCAGCGCGAAAAGAACCTCGAGTGCCTATAAAATGACCCCCAAGACAGGCTGAATAGACCGATGGGGCTGCGCAGGGGCATATGCTATGCGTCGGCATCTCTCGATAACACTCTGTGCAATCAGGAAGAGGTGACGCGGTCCGCGTGGACAAGGGCGAACGCGTAGGGTAGGCAGAATCTGTAGCCGTGCTGGATATATGGAGAGTTGAGTCTTGTGGGGATGATCCCTGGGATGAAGGAGGGGGAGAGTTCGCTGGACTCTTGGAGGGAGAGCAACAGTGAGATTCCGGAGCGAACGACAAGGTATGGGACGACGGAGAGGGATAGTCCCGCACTTCTGACGGAAACGCAAGTTTCATGAGAACGAACTCCATTACTCGGTTGTCATCATAGCTGTCGATCTGAATTAGAACACCGCACGAGTGTGCACTGATACACTTACGACCCCTCGAGAACCCTTGCCATCGTAAAGTATACTGCTCGTTCGTCGAATTCGACACGGCACTTCCATAATTCCCACTTCTTTTCGGCGTCTCCGTCCTCTTGACCATCGTCGTTATCGTCGCCGTCTTCCTTTGACCTGCGTCGATCTATCCTGTGGCTATCTTTGGAAACACGCTCACCGCAGCCACGTTGTGCGGACAGGGTCCGTGGGTCCCACTCTGCGAGACAGACGTCGCGTGCAACGTCCCAGCAAATGACACGACCGCTCTTAGTTGCACAAAGGGTGTATGAAGACGTTATCGGTGATAACCAATCAATCTCTTCGTTTGGTGGCGCGGATATCTTTGTGTACCACTGGCCGGGTTTGTCGGATGAGGTAGGAGGGGATGCAGACAAAGAAAATGGGGACTTTGCGGGACGGGGTGCACGGACTCTCCAAGCCCTTTCAAAACTATGGGCTCTGTCGACCGCCTTGATGAGATTTTGGGTAGAGAGGTCCGAGAGGCGTTGAAAGGCTGGAAGGGGCAAGGGCCGAGAGCGAGCGAGTAAGCCATGTGCAAGCGCACGGTAGACGGGTCGAGTGAGAGTAAACGCCCGAAGCGATTTGCAGGTCTGTGATCCAGAACGATCCGAGTGAATAATGTAGACCGACGATCTGGTGTACGGGCGGGTCGGGGTACTTACCGCTTGAAGATTGTGGATATCGTCGATGGCAAGATATTGCGCGATGTTAAACAAAAGATCGTACGGGAGGGTGCTGAGGGACATGAGGAGTAAAATGTGGTGTACGGAGGAGGAGTAAAAGGATGGACGCTGATCGGGGGTAGCTGTGGTCGAGCGGGGACCGAGTGGGATATGGGAAATGGCAGAGAGGTCGAGTTCAAGCCTTGAACCCACTTGCGCGGCCGCGCTGCACCGTTCCTAATTTGGACAATCCTGCGTGGTCCTTCTGTTCATCCCTCCGCGACAAATCGCTTCAACCTCAACCTCCTCTTAAAGCCCGCCCGCAAACATTCACACCGGGTTAGATTTCCACATACCACCCGGTTTTGCTCCTTTTCCATACAATTTCCTGACTAATTGTTCAAAGAACCCAAGAGCAAGCTCCCTTCTCGCTTGCTGCTCATGTACGTTTCCATTGCTCTCTGCACCAAGAACCCGACCGCGCATAACCAATTAAAATCTGATGGGGACGCGGCCCTCTCGCCTGGTGTCACGGTGAGTCCTTTAATGCAATGGGATTTTGTCATGGACACTGAGCAGGTAGGTTGGTGATTCCCACCCACGGTTTCATACTAGACACAGTTAAACCCTCGGACACGGGACAATTCTCAACCCGGAGAACACCTGTAAGCTCTAACGCCAAAGGAATGTACTAGACAGGAAGTAAGAATCCCACGGGAAGCGGAACCGATGAACCGATGGTTGTTGTTTTCTCTCCTCGAGTTCGATTGGCTTTTCTCTGAAGCAGTGCCGTCGGGCCTTTTTTTTCGTTACGCGCCATTCCTGGTCATCCCGTCCACAGCCTTCAAGGCTCAACCCCGGATCATCCTAACCGAGGTTTTATAGAATGTCATCGTAGACACTGCCAAATTCGCTTTCCGGTCCGATTCGGAGTGCATTGGTGTCCAGACTCCAGGCTCCTCATCTCGCTTCGCACCAAACATCCCACATGAAGACCTCTTTTTATCCTACTCCTCATCCGAGGAGAACATGAGTTACATTGAAACCTGACACCCCCAGGCGTTATCCTCTGGACCGTTTGTTGAGCTCAATGCATTTGGAATGGACCTCGTCTTCGCTGATGCTCATGTAATGTGCAAGAGTGAGGAAACGTGGGAAGTCTCCCACGGGCCAAAACACTCATGATCGTCAAGATTATTGATTGATCATCACAGACAGCAAGTGCCCGTTACAAACCACTCTCAACACCAGGATCGAACAACCGCGTACAGTTCCAGAGAACTCATTGGGAATACTGGTATTGGCAATGTCATATATTTGTTGTAGACACTGCTATAAAGCAGAAGGTAAGTTAGTGCGCCCTGTCGTTCGCTCATTATCCCATCCACCCCCATCAGTTTGCCATCAAAAATTATTCCACGTTAATAATGTGACTCCACCATGACACCGGAACTACTCTCGATCCACAGTGCCAAGGCCGCCACAAGAGAAATTCGGACCATCCGCGATGCTGCGTTACCTAGGCTGCTCCACCATGCTTACATTTGCTCCACCCTGAAAACACTTGTTGACAGGCACAATTATTACCTAGTATACGAGCGTGTGAGGTTCGACTACATCATCTGTCACGGTCGGCTACGAGAACAAGTCTCGCGCAGGTTTATCAATTCAGCAGTATCATGATGCTAGCAATTTCGCGAGGGACCTTCGAGCGCCAATCTTGTGTACTGGGAACCGCTTCGCGCGAAAGACATGAGTGGGCTCGAATTCGGGTCGGAAGCGGGCATTGAATGATGTCCTGCCACCGTCCTCGAATCGTTGGAGATGCACAAGCACCACGGGCGTGACCCACCTCACTCACTCTGCGTGTCGCGGGGCCATCGCAGGCAATGGGACCTTGCTCGAAAATCGTCGCGCGCAATCGCAATAAACTCTGCTACATTTTTCAACTTGCTCGTGGGCACGCTATCGGAAGACGTGGATAAGAGCATGTCGTGGAACGCCATGCCCAAGGTGATGGTGCTGTTGACCATCATGCCCTGGATACTTGGCAACACCAGCGCGAACAGCATGGGACCCCTAGCACATATTCTCCGCAAGGCATGTCGTCAAAGCTGTCCCATATGTTGTCGGATTTCGGATTCCGTCGATGGACATGCTCCAGCACCTACACCCCATCTCTCGATCCGCGTTCCTGTCTCACCGCTGATCCACCTGGTCATGGGCCATCCGATCCCACGCGTGGATTTCATCCGCTTATTTGATATACCACCTCACACATGAAAAACGGGGACGTGACACCATTCAATTGGAAGATCCACTGAGAGACAGGCATGGATGTGGACGAGCTAGGGGAGGTAAAGGAAAGTCCGCCTCAACCCCGAGCTACTAGTCTGTACTTTCACATACTTTTATCATATTCGACACGCTCTCGCCCTGCGGTGGCGAGTTTTACTCTGCCGACTTCGTTCGAGGGACGCCAATGCCATGACAGACGACCGCCTTTGAGTGATCTGTCCGGGAAACTGACCAGCACCACTTCTATGCGCGCAATGTCGTGCGCGACCAAGACCCTTTCTCGTATTACCAGCCTGAGTGTACTATGTACGTTGAGATCGAGATAGTTACACGACGCGTGTCGATCAACGAGCACCGCCAAGAAACTTATAGTCAATAAAAAAAAACAAAAAAAGACAAAAAAAAACATCTCTGCCCTCAAGCATTGTTGGCACAAGAATACACCATATTCAGCAAACAAACCCCACCCCCGTCTACTTATAAATAGTCAACGCATTGAACCTGAAGTAGGCATTTTTAAATGCCGAGGGATTAGAATTTACTTAATCTACCAGGTTTAGAGGTTGAGATCACGAGTTTTCGCGCATGAAGAAAAACTGACCAGCACAGGTCGACGGACAACCAGCCGCGCTGTAAAGCTGGGAGTTTCCCGCCCACGCGCCACCTATAAGAGCGAGAACGAGGGGTCGACAATAATGTCAATTCGCCGTGCTTGGGACCGAGGTCGTGGAAAACCCACGTACAAAAGTCGAGGTTTATCACGATACTGAACGGACTGAGGTGAGTCGCGAAATCGCAATCGATGCTGCTCGGAAAGTATGCCGTAGGTGTTCCCTGCCGTATTTCATTTTGGTTAAAAAAGTCTCAGCGCCTTTTGTCCGTTCTCAACCGCAAACATTCAGGCCGTACCCAGTTGTCTGTATCGATCCTCGAACCAGGACTTGACACGTCTTTCGGGATAGACGCACTCTTCCGCGCCCAAAAAAAGACTTTGATAAATGAGGACATACGCTCGATTGCATACCTAGCATTTTCCAGGGTCATCCTGTCAATATAACAAGGAAATAGTAACCTACCATCCCCCACCGGCCGAATTGAACGACGGACCAAAACTGTTCGTCGCGTCGACAGAGACACCGCAAGACGCATTGTCCGTTTCATACACATCGCAATTAGTTCCCTGGCTCGTTCTGTCGTGGCATGGTGAGCACATTCCTGATGGATGCAATAGATTATCATTATTCACCCGCTCATTGATCGATACGAAGGCATCGTGCAATCTACGGTTGGAAAATCAGGAGATCAACGTGAATAGATCTTGAGAGACAGGACGAACTTGCGCTCGTGTGTAAAGTGATGATATCAGGGGACTGATTGTTGATACCCTCTACGATGTCGATTTCTCCCTAACACGTTCCACCTCAGTGCATGAGGCATAGAAGTTGATGAAGCTATACCCCATTAGGCCAGTTCGAGCCAAGTTCCTACAAGAAATTAATTGGCAGCTCAGTTTATAATGAATTGTTGGGAAGGACATACCCTAAAAATTCATTTTACTCCAGGTAAGCAGCGCTGAGAGGAAAAGAAGGCAATTCGACTAACCCTGTGTAGTTGATCGTGTAAGTCCTGTGGCACATTATGACGACGAAGTAGGCAGGCAACGTACAAACAGCTGGCCAAGTGCCACAACCTTCAGGCATATGCACAATGTCAAAACTATGAGATATGTGAGATCATCTAGAGAATACAAGTCAAAATACGTGCGTGGCGACGTGAGTGGTATACTGATTCTTGGACACCAGATCAAACGAATCGCGCCCCGGTCCCGTTGAACTAAGTCTTGTGGTGCTGTCCGCGCGTAATGTGA
>JBBPRF010000590.1:0-19543 GCA_038092875.1 Lanmaoa pseudosensibilis | reverse complement strand
GATAACAGGGTATGCAATAGTCGGAACCGAAGAGCTCCGGAATGATAACAGGGTCCTATAAACTTGCTTGGAACCGGATGCTGGCAAACTTCGGAATGATAATATTAATAGAGTACTACAAACTCCTTTTTTGCGTTGTCCCGAACTGCGGCTTAGTATAGAAGATTCCTGCAACGTTCGACATCCTTGACTTCCATGTCTCCGCTCAAACTTGACGCCGTTAACGGTCGTGATGCACCTAGGTCTCAGTACCTCGAAGGAAAGCAGTTGCTCGTATCCTTCATGTAAACCTCCCTCTTTCTGTTTTTTCTTACCACCACTTACCTGTACAAGCTGTCACAATCCAGGTGACATCACTCAACGCATCGAAAGAAGACACAATGTGTGGAAGTGCTGTAGCAACCTGAGGGAGTGAGGAGTGAGATTTAATAATCGGAGAATGACACACAATGGTCTGATCGAGTGTGATGAGGAGGATCGCAATGAGAAGACCACTAAGGGGGGGAAAGTCTTCCTCACTCATTCCGTACCTTCGTAACCACCATATTACAGACTTTCTCACTCAGGGAGGGTCCATGCTTGTTATTGGCCAAGTCTTGATGCTCACTCGAAAGAAGCATGTTTTCCTTGGGAGCATTACTGTCTTCGAAATTGGCTCTCTGATATGTGCTGTCGCTGAATCAATGCCTCTCCTTGTATTTGGTCGTGCTGTTGTAGGATGCGGTGCAGCTGGGTACGTTCCCCTTCTCTTGATAATGTTCTTCCTGTTTAAAACGTTGTGTATATGTAGAATTCATATCTCCGTCACCACCATCATTTCCGATGTATTCTACCATTCCTTTTTGTTTTCGCGCTTGCTCCTCACTTTTCTCTCGTAGATAACCCCACTTGAAAAGCGTCCAATGTTATTCGCGATGTTTGGCGTCGTGTTAGGCATCTCCACCGTAGCGGGTCCCATTCTTGGTAAGTACCCCTTCGTACAACCATTCGTTGGCTCACCACTCATTCGCAGGTGGCGCATTTACAGGTATGTTATCGCCATGCTTATTCCCTCCCTCCGGATAAACTGGCCGTCGTCATGTCAGACCATTTGACTTGGCGATGGTGCTTCTGGAGTGAGTCCATCGATGTTGTGTTAATGGTGCCATATGACCATTTTTGCTTCACAGTAAATCTCCCAGTAATAAGTCCACATGGTTTTTAGCCATCCCTTACTCAATCGTATTGCCAGTGTGGTGCTATTGCAATCTTCCTGGTACTCATCTTCTCAAAAATAGCCCATTGTCTGTGTCCGTTGACTCCCTTGGCGGTCGGTCCATGTGGTTCAGGTATGAAGTGCTATTCTCTGTACTCAGGCAGGAGGTGCTCAAATGCTCCTTCAGGATTGATTGGATAGGCGCAGCCCTCGTGATAGGTTTTTTTACGTCTTTCCTGTTGCCTCTGCAATGGGGCGGAAACACTAAGCCGTGGAATAGCCCAACTGTCATCGCACTGTTTGTCGTTTCTGGCATGCTTCTCGCATTTTTCCTTGCCTGGGAACGCTACAAAGGAAAGGAGGCTATGATCCCGCTCGCCGTCATCTCCAACCGAACATCACTCGGCTGCGCAATGTCTGGGGTGCGTGAACACCGCTTCGGTTCATGCCCGCGTGATTTACCTGCTTTAGTTCCTTGGGTACTTCGCACTTATGCTCGCCACGATACACCTCAGGTTTAGCAACCCCTCTGAAAGTGTCCTAACACTTGCTCGTTGAATAGTACTATCTCCCTCTATGGCAAGCGATGAGGCTCCCAATTTTATGCTTCCCTGACTATACGCTAGGTACCAATCACATGGCAGCAGTGCGACTCGCTCTGGCCTCAACATCCTGCCCTTCCTGCTCTCTGTGATAGTTTGTGCGCTGCAACGTTGTCTAATGATTCCTAAACTCACCCTGCCGTGTCATAGCTGCGGGTGTCGCTGGCGGTATCGTAACTGTGAGTTTGCGGCTGACGCTTCGCTTCTGCAAAAGGTAAACGAAACCTATTGCAGAAAGCAGGACGATACTGGTGGTTCCTTTTCCTCGCGCCCTCTCTGACAGCAATTGGATCCGGGCTGCTGTACACCCTGAATGCCGACTCACCTTTTGCACGTCTCACGGGATACCAGATCTTGTATGGGGTGCATGGTTTTCGTGTCCACCTATACATTTACCCTAATATATGCATCGCGACTGTAGACTGGGGTTGGACTGGTGCTCCAAAATGTCATCCTGGCCATCCAGGTGGGTGACGATGGTTTTTAAGACATGCCTTAACCGAACTGAGAAGCTTCGTACCGCAGGCAGAGTATGCCGATAACGAGTCATTGGTCCCTCAAGCTACAGCTTTGTCGTACGTCCCAGATACGAACTCATACCCGTCCACCAACTGCTGTAATATACCCACCATTACAGAGTTTCTGCCAAATCCTTGGGGGTATTGTTAGTATCAGGTACTCACGCGCCGCTGCTTCCACGTCTCAGGTTCCGTTCTGATCGTCTTGTTGATCCTAATTCTACACACACATCGCACAACATGGCAGGGAGCATCTTCGCCAACGAGCTCCGTCGGGAGCTCCCGATCTATGCCCTAGACCTAACCTCGGCGATGTTCAGCGCGATACTACAGAGTGTGACCGCCATCCAGACGTTACCGACCGCCGAGCTGCGTGCGCAGGTGATCGCAGCGTATGCGCGGAGCCTCGATCCTGTGTTTGTCCTTGGGGCGCCGGCGGCGGGGTTGGCATCATTGAGTGCCCTGTAAGTTGTGGACTTTCGATCGTGTGTTGGAGTGATTATGTCTGATTTATCGTGTGCAGGATGGTCAGGAATCATCATCTGGGGGAGAGAGGAAGTGCAGGCAGAGGGCTCGGGAGTGTGGAGGGTGTATAGCCTGATTCGGAATGGTGTAGATTGCATGCTTGCCTTTGTATATTCAGCTCAATCGAGCTATGTAACTACATTGTTAGTGCTACGAATTGGAT
Source organism: Lanmaoa pseudosensibilis (assembly GCA_038092875.1). Lineage (NCBI taxonomy): Eukaryota > Fungi > Basidiomycota > Agaricomycetes > Boletales > Boletaceae > Lanmaoa > Lanmaoa pseudosensibilis. Next base: position 16,540 of record JBBPRF010000590.1, on the reverse strand, counting down.
TGTGTTGGGCACGCGCGGTATATGAGGTGGGAGTTTGAAGAACTTACTCTTCTCTCCGAGAAGATGAGAAAAGGATCCTCAACTACTTCAACTGACACGTAAATTGGTGGAAAAGCCAAACGGATCAATGATTGCCCGAGGAATCTACCGAAGCTGAAGGGTTCCATCCGTACGCGCATCCAAGCACGGATCCGACTGTTTCTTCGGGCTCGCTTTCAAGCACTGTGGTGTGGCGGTGTGGCAGAAAGCAGGAGAGGCGAGGGACAGGAGCAGGAGCAGGAAACCAGGAGAGCCTGAGGCGAGAGAGTATGTGCACGGGAACCTGCCGCGCCTGCCGCTTGCAGTAACCCGGTACTCAGGCTCAGAGCAGCTCTACGCCACGCATGCCTTTTTTATTCCCGATACGGTAGTAGAGGGTCTATGGTGACAAGTTGTGGTTTTCGCGTCGTGGAGTAGCTGCACTTGACGTGCATCGGTCATTAAATGCCTGGTGGTCAACGAGATGGTACATGTCTATCTCGACGCATCGTCGGAGGATATCGACAGAGCGGGAGGCACAAACTTACCGTCGGGGGTATAGTAATATTCATCCGCAAGGTTGTCGAACGAGACATTCTCATAGTCGACTATCGAGTAACAGAGAAGTCTCCCTTGGTGCCACAAACAGTAAATGTGGCAAAACGAAGCCATTTGAGCGGGCGAAGGGTGAGTCTTTCGATATCTTTACGCGGGATGGGGGGAGCGTGGATCCATTCAGTGGTGGATGCAACTTGAATGGATCTGAGGTAGATGCGAACAACTTCAATAGTAGTCATGATCAAAGTTGTAGCAAGAGCCCCTAAGCTTGTTGACATGCTTGGATCATTCACACGGTACTCCCACAAACCGCTCTCAGTGTAAATCACAAGGTCCGATTCTGCCTCGATATAGGCAAAACCACTGCAAGTTTTGCAAGTTTTGGACTTACACCATTCAATGTGTCTCGTGCAGGTCACCCAAGTTCCAGACGGCCCATAACGTACAGCTTGCCGCCCGTCTTCAGTGCAAACAGTCTCGCCCCTCTCCCCGTCGTCCCGGTGATGCGGCTATCCTTCCTCCCATACGGTGAAGGCTAAGTACTACGCATGGCACACCGCACCTGGCAATTCGCATTTTAAGAACACCTTCGACAGCGCGTTTCGTTCAGATCCTTTTGGTCGGCATCCTCGGAAACGGGCCTTAATATGGTATACAGAGTCCTCCATCAACGCTAAACCATATTCTCGTGGACGCGCACCCGAATATGATATAAGTCATGCAACGAGCCAGGCGGGGAAACGTAGCATCCCCACAGCCCTCTTGGAGCCGAGGATGATTCACTCTATTCTCTACATTGTGATGGCAACTTTGAGCGGTGCAATGTGGCCCACCCTTGTCAATGGCGATACACAGAGATTGCTCTCCGAGCCCCAGCTTTCACTGAACGAGACCTGCCGGAAAATTGCCACCTCTATCTCTGCCGCATCAGCAGTCTATTATGCCGGTTCGTTGTTGTATACACCCCTCATGTTCCGTTCACGTTCAAGCATGATGCTTATTGCAGGATCAGCTAACTACATAGAAGATATCAGTCACTGGGCTTCGTCGAGTACTCAATTTGCAGCGTGCTCGTTCGAGCCCGGTACGCCAGAAGATGTCGGTGTTGCGGTGAGCACACACTACTGAATTCATGTCTCTTTACTCACCAAGGATTATGCACGTAGCTGCGAATCCTCGGCAAAACACGAACTCCCTTTGCGGTTCGTATCGTTTGGCTCTGGGAAATTTCAAACGTTTAGTGTCCCTACAGGTCAAGGGTGGTGGTCAAACCACTAATCCAGGGTTTTCGTCAACCACGGGGGTCCACATAGCGATGTCGAGGTTCTCCCAGGTTGTTTACGATTCCACAGCGCAAATGGCTACAATAGGAGCGGGTCTGGTCTGGGATGATGTTTACGCGGCACTTGAGCCACACGGGGTGAATGTCGTTGGCGGACGAGTCTCCGGTGTGGGTGTTGCTGGATTTACTAGGGGGAGGTAGTTCAAATGGTGTATACGATTGAAAGATACGTCTTAACGACCTCGACAGGCTACTCGTGGCTTACGAACCAATATGGTTTGACCATTGACACTGTGCAACCTTTTGAGTTAGTTGCACCTAATGGGACAGTCATGAATGTTACGGAGACGTCGAGTCCCGATCTGTTCTTCGCTCTGAAAGTATGTACGTGTTTTTCTAAGGATGGCGTGGTAACCGTATTGCTTTTTTTGTAGGGTGGCCTGAATAACTTCGTACGTAGAAATGTTCTGCAGACGACTCGCCGTTGATCGTCATTCAGGGTATAGTAACTAGGTTTACATTAAAGACATTCCCGCAGACACAGGTTTGGGTACGTATGCATCCGCTCCTATCCAGATGAGCCCTGACCCAAGCCGCAAAGGGAGGTCTCATTATCTATACCGCGGACATCCTAGACCAGGTTAACCTTGCGACGGCGAATTTTTCAGCAAACAACACGGATCCGAAGGCAGCAATAATCACAGCATATCACTACTTCCTCGGTGAAGTGTGTCCTTTTTGTAGCGTCTTCTTTGGGAATCCAATCCAACCGATTCCGTAGCCGGGCGTGTCGGGGATCCTTTTCTATGATGCGCCAACACCACCTGCTGGGATGTTCGACGAACTTCTAGCGCTTCCCTCGTTCGCGCGGGATGTTTCGACGCGCTCCTTCTCTTCTTTGGTGAATGCTTCACCTGCAGACATAGCCTACGGAAGACGGTAAGCGCATTTGCTGTCGAAGCTGCAAGAGGATCCCAAGTGCATTAATAGGGCTGTCTTCCGCTCTATTTCTACGACGAATTATCCACTCTCCTTGGTTCAGTTGATCGCCAATGAGTCCATCGTGAGTGAGATCATCTCATTCTACGTAACGAGTCGCTGACCGTTCTACTCCAGTCTTGGGGAAAAAACCTTTCGGATTCTGCGTTTTTGATTTCTTACAGCAGAGCCTTTTCTCCCCACGATCTTCACCTACAATAAGACTCCATCTGCATACCCACCTGACCGTACCCAAGGCCTATTTCCATTCAACATCTACTATTCATGGCTTTCGCCGGAATCCGACCAAGTCATGTACGATGCGATAAGGACGAGCGGAGGATCATTGATAGCGAACAGAGTCACGGGGCCCACGCGGCTACCTATCCCAACTATGCCATTTTCGATACGCCGCTGGTTGACTTGTATGATGCAAACCTACCGAGATTGCAGGCGATCAAAGCGGCGGTGGACCCAGACAAGGTCATGAATCTTGCTGGCGGTTTCAAGTTCTGATTCTATTTTTGATACACTGTAGTATCCTGTACTCGGACTTGTATCGTATTGTGTTGGCATGAAGGTACCATTCCCGCGCGAAGAGAAGTAGACAAAAATGCGCTGACGACGGGTATACATGAGAGGTAGGGACGAAGAGAACCGCCATACATGCGTGTTCATGGAAGTGAATATTGCCTTTGCAGACGTGTGACGGTGAACTTTGGCGAGGGAGGGCATTGCTAGCTTATGCAGGACACCCCAGACACCTGTGATGCCATGTATTGTCTCGCTGTATCCGAGTCGGCGTCGCTGTCCTGCCAGAAAGACATCCTAAGAACAAGAAAAAATACCGCATAGACTGTGGCGTAGCATCTGGTTGACATGCATGTCTGGTGAGCATCGTCCCATCCACGTTGTGACGTCCATATACGCAGCGGACTGCGTTGCACAAGTAGAATGGGTAAAAGTAAAACTCGCAATTCCTCCGTGTAGTTGGGCAGGGGACCGACTAGTTCAAGATTCTGAAAGACGGTCGGAGGATAGATAGACGATGTATTACAAACATAACCAGGCTGTGGTACAGCGTCCGAGTCGTCGGTAATCGCCAAGGAACGAATGCGTGTACCGGGTAGTTGTTCGTATTCTCTACGCGTCCAAAAATGCACCATACAGACGAGAATGGGCCCGGGGAGATGCACTAAGAAAATGTGAGAATACATGGACGAAAAGACGTATCACTGCGTTTCCGAAGTTCCACTGCCGAACAAGGACAGTTCTAGGCAAGCGAAGGATTGTGTATGCCCTCCCCTGGTCAGCGTGTTTTAGTTGGACTTGGACATGTGGATTTACGGAGGTCCACGGGTTCGTTTCTGGGAAAATGATGGACATTGCCATGTGAGGATTCAAACGCAATCATTGACCTAGGATGTGCGTCGACATCGACAGCAGCTAATTGGCATTGCCAGTGACGGCCTGGTATCAGCGACAGACAATTCGCAGAGTCCGTGAGGAATGGCCCGGGGGTACATACATCATGACGGGAACCTATTATAAGAGCCTTTGAATGCTACAATGCTACTCTGCGGTGTGCATCGGGTATTAATTGGGTCTTGTATTGAGAGGGAGAAAAGACGACTTACGGTTGGAGCTGTCTTTCCGTACTATGTGGTAGTAGTGACTGCCTTACATCGGCTATTTAGTTCGGTCACTTCAGTGGGACTGGCCCGAACAAGGTGAGCGTATGTATGAGGAGCACCGTCGACCGACACGCGGAATATATTATTATCGGAGACTAAAGTAGGTATACAACTCGAAACTACAAGGGACTACTGGCTACAAATATTCTAGGGTGATTGAATCCCGACAAAGTCCTACTTAGGCTAGTCCTGCCTCTACATGACGAATAGTACATCATCACCAAGAAAAAACGGAAAAGAAAAGGAACACGTAAATCCATACGAACTTCACATAGAGCATAGGCGATAAGAAGATGCCTGAAGAGCGTTCACTGAGAAGGTCCACGGTGCGATGGGTTCATGAGCCCAAGGTTGAGCCACCAAGTACCATGGCGTGACGATATCCACACACCCCACCAATGCTTCCGATCACCCAATACGTCCGCCCTCTGAAACCCCTGCCTCGCCTCCCATCCCGAAAGCGCCATACTTTCCCGACACCGCTGATAATACGCATCCGTCAACCGATGGTAATTGCTTGGATGCAACTTGAAAATGTATTGCACCTCTGGATACGTCAGAGGGACTTGAAAGTACTGATAGATGGCCTCGAACAGGTCGCGCAGCGTCACGGGCTTGGCGTGGTCGATGACGATGGGACCCCAGAGGGTCGACATGTGGCCGATGTCACATGTCATGACGACCGTATGAGCTTCGGTGTGGGTGACGGTGAGTTCCCATATGCTCGCCATATCGACAACGACGTGATTGGGCGTCAGTCGTTTCGCCGTCGAGGGGTGTTTCGTGACGTTCCAGTCAATCAGGGGTAGATGAGCGTTGTTGGGATTGGGGATGATGTGTGGCGAGAGACGGATGGGGATGTCGCGGGCCCAGTCGAGTGGGGGCCACGTACCTGGGGTCCATTGGGGCATCGTACCAGGGAGGGGATGGCCCCCTGTACGGGAGACAGCTGCCCAGGGACTCAATGGGTGAGGGATGGACGGGCTGGGCTGAGGATGGGGACTCCAGGCCAAGTGGCCAGTGGGGAATGCCCAGACATAGTGGTGGGGTGACCAAGGTGGTAATTGGGGCGGGTGGTACCACGGTGAAGGACCGTTGACCGCCTGTATTGGATGGGCGGGCTGATCTAGCGTTTTGGGAGCAAAACGTCAACGGAGCTGCATGGCATGTGTGCGCAAATAAGTGTTACCTGCATCAGCTTGAATACCAGGATTCCCGCCGCCTGGAAAATGATCGGGATGCCGTGGCTCCGCACAACTTTTCCGACGACGTAGCACACGGCCGCGGGGGCCCACGAAGATCGGCCGAGCGAGATTGAAACAGCCCACAGAGGATAGAGCGCTGGAAGCACACCGAGAAAAGACAGGTGCAAAGGCGGTATGCCTTGAGAAATCGTTCGTATCAGGCATGGCGATTTCCGCCGCTGGTGGTGTTTCGAAGCCGGGCACCTCGTCCAGACTGTAGTTGCGCATCATATCTTCGATGGCTTCGCGAATTGCGCAAGGATCCAAGTCTCTATGTCCAGCTGCCATCGCGACATCGCGCCAGAAGCGTTCCCGCAAGGAGAAATCGGAAGGCATCGATTGGAGAACGGAAAGATGGGTATATGCGCGAGACAAGCAAGCGTGTCAGACTGATAACTGTTCGTGTGGTGTCATTGAACGTGGAATTGCCCACAGGCGTCGATTTATGCACTCTCTGAGCACAAGGGAAGGAGAAAACGGTTCCCGCGTCGACAGGAACCACAACTGTCAGAAGGATACTCACGGGCAGGACGTCAGCTGGACCTACAAAACATCTCGTCAGACAAGCCGCTTCGCTCCGCCGGCTCGAGCCTACCAAAAGCGTACAAACTGGTTTAGAAAGCGTTGTAAACTACAAGGCTATGTGTGTCAGAGCCCGCCCACAAAATGCCAAGAAGCCGACAATGGCCCTATGCAACTTGGTCGGGGACGGGCCAGGGGTCGACTCTCCAGTGGGACCAGGAAGGACAGCCTCGTTTGGTCAGGCGGGACAAGTTACTTCTGCACACAGCCACTCTGGCGGAATTTGAAACTATGTCTCGCGGAGATTCCCATCCAATCGTCGACTGCCTATAGGATGTTTGTTCGCAGAGCGGTGTGGTACAGCGATACCTATACGTCTCGACGACAACGTCCAGCGTTCAGCGATCATATTCATATCCTACACAACTATGCGATGCCATAGATCAATCCATCATGCTTTTTTCTGAAAATTACTCGGAACCCTCATACACTGCTTCCTGGCCTTTAAGGAGCATCCGCACCCTCTCCGGCAAGACCCTTGTCCCCCGTTCCAGGAGATTTAGTCTCAGGGACTAGGTAGGTATCAGGTATGTATGTCAACAACAAGGAAGAGGAATAGACAGACCCGCCTGCGTCTCCTGGCTTCCCTGCTGCACGTTCTCTGTGCCGGTCTGCCCTGTCGGTTCTTGTCGACTCACCTCGGGTTCAGGCCGACTCTGGGTGTCGTCCTTGCGGACAGGGCCCTCGGTAGGTCCCGGGGGAGGGGGAAGCGGAGCTGGGGTTGGGCCAGACGCCTCCTGCTTTGCAGGTTCCTGCTGCGGCTGGTCGCCAGCCTTACCTTCCACCTGAGATTCGGGAACCGCAGCCGCAGTAGTGCTGCCAGGAACTGCGACCCCTTTCATCTGCGCAATGCCCTGTTCTATCTCGGACCGACCTTTGGTAACGATATCTTCGTCTTTGGTTTTGGCCTCCTCCGAGCCCGAGACGGATTCGACTGCACTCATCACGGACCCGCGTATGTCTTCGCCGATGCCTGTCATCCAACCGTTGGTGAGTGCTGCTGGTGTTTTCTCTTTTTAACGGATAGGAGAAAACATGCCGTGGAAGACGTGTGCTGCACCTCTGCGTGAATCTCAGCAACAACGTCAATCCGCGTCAAGAAACGACCTACTTGACCCTCTCACCGAAACTCGAATGACGTTTCTCTTTGGTTTCCTGTGTCGCCATGGCTGGTTGTTGGGGAAATGGTTCTTTGACGCGCCGATGGAGTATAGTACACGTGTTTGCGATGATGTCGCCAGTGACGTCGTGGCGCTTCAGAGTTGGCTTCGGTGATGCAACGTGCCCCCTCTTACTTTTAGTTTCACTTGCAACGGAGGTAGAATAGGGCTAACACCGTTCATGTCGTCATGTGGCTGTAACGATAAGATACACGTCATCCACTTAGCAAAACACGTGATAGTGTGTGATTGAAAATTTTCCATCGCCGATTCTCGAGCTTGTTCCATGGGGACCGTCGCCATCAGGCCATCACCGTGTGGGGAACATTGCGGGCCGATTTTCTGGGGCCGCATCGGTCTGCGTTGCGACGTTCTCATGATTTCTAGGCGACACAGGGTTGTCGGCGGTGCGATTCACCGAGGCGACAGATCTGTGCTCGAAAGGCACGACAGTAATAACACACGCGGGCCAATAGATTGGTGGTACATCTTATATTCTTTTTTATCGTCTACACTGCCTGGTATCTATTACAAAATCCTTCCGTCTCCAAACACGAATAGAAGCAGAAAAAAAAATCCGAATCCGAAATAAAACCGAAAATGTCGTACAGAGCCTAGTAAAGCGGGGGGGGGGTAAGAGGGCGCAGGGCGCAAAGATGGAAATACGAATGGGATAATGATAGGAATAATAAACCGATGTAGAGTATGTTACATGCCAGTGTTTACAAGATTCTTGTCTTGTTTTTGTGTTTTCGTCAATGTCCAGTGTCGTTGCGGGAACAAAGAAAGAGAAAAAGAGGCAAGGAAAAAAATACAGCATAAGGATAGCTCTCCTCGTTCACTGATCAAGCCAGGTTGAGGATCCACACGTCGGGACCAACCTTGGTGCTCGACAGCCCCATGAACCGCGTTCGGCCTCGCAAAAAGTCTACCCGTTTTACACCCCTCTGGTGCTGTTCGTTGGCGGCCTCTCTCGAGGGTGCACGCACACACCGGTTGTGGAACGCAACCGACACCCCGTCTTTCAGCGCCTGTGTGGGGAGAGTGTGGTACTCGGATTGGAGCACCGGGTGACGAAGGAAGCAGTACAACGCTTCCAGGAGGTCACGGACCGAAACGTAATGTTTCGTGGGCGGGATGGTTAGCCGCCATGGAAGTTGGTTAATGATGAGCGTCACGGTGTGCATGCGGGGCTGCGTCGCTGGTTCCTCGAGTATCCTGGCGGGAAGACTCAGGGGGGAAGCGTGTATGTTGGGACCGAGCGTGTTGGGGGGAAGAGAGGCGTCGTAGATAATGGGTGGGACGTAGGGATGAAACGCGAGGAGAGGGTGGATGGCAACGGGGCCATCAGGGAGGGGAAGTGATGCGTAGTTGTTCTGGGGGGGTGTACATGGCCCGGACGAGTCGCCAGAGGAAGGAAGTGACGACTCAGAGAGCGTCGGCGACGGCGACGACTTGGGCGAATAAAAGATGTTGTCGTCGTTGAAACGGACCTGCTTTCTTGAGCCAGCCATCTCGGGAAGAGTTGCAGGTGTGACGCGACGACGACGAAGGGCTCTGTGGATGAGAGCCTGGAGGAGGAAAAAAAATGTAGTCGTGGGTGATGTGTGAGAATAGATATGATGGTCGGTGTGGAGAACAGTCTGTGATTGCGGTTTGGATCTTCAGCGTCGGGGCGTGTTATATACTTCTCTATCGTCGGGGGGGCGCAGCCTCGCAGCCTCGTTTGGTTATGAGAGCATTGCCGCGGTCCCTGACCGAATGTTTTTAGGAAAAATGACTTAGACACAGATCGGTTGACTCAGTACCGCCTTCTGACGCCCGTTCCACGAAACTACTTCCTATTGGAGCGAGGGTGAACAGGGGTAAGAGATGGGCGGTATTGAGATATCACCGCAGTCGGAGACACAGCAAGTCAAGGTGTCAGGAGGCTCATCTCTCTTTACGGCACCGAGGCTCTATTTTCTTGACATTTCGCGGGACCGTCGTGTATCGAATTCAACCAATTCGCATCGTCTCATTTCAAAGTCACAATCTGACTCATTCATTGCAACGAAACGACATATTCTCGCAGACATGGCGCTCAGATGGGTTATTAACAAGACGAGCGTTTTCGGGGGACCAGAGTAGAACAACAATATTGACTGTGGCAGTGTAAACGATCTCTCAAGCGAGCAAACTTGTACAACACTGCCTCTCTTGTTGTCACAAGCACAAGACCCTGTGGTGTAAGGACTCTAGGCGCCGATTCGCCACGTAGGGTGGTGGCGTCTCTCCTTGGATCGGAGGGATCCACTCATCCCCGAGGCTAAGCTGGGGATTTTTCGGACGTCGTACTCCACAGATCCACATGATTCAGATCCGTGGTTTCTCACCGACACGTACGGTATACATTGTCACCTACGTAGCCAGTCCCGCAGCAGCCCTGATGACGGGCCTCTTTTCGGCGAGTGCAGCACTCTCACTAGCGTCTTCCCCCGATCGTAGTGCTGTACATCGGATCGAGCGGTCCGATGACGGTACACTGTGTCGCCCCACTATTGCGTTCACCGCCAGTGGTGTCATCTCTCCCTGGGTCATTCGATTCCCATCACGCGATCACGACTGACTACGACACCCATGTATCATACAGTCTTGGACTCGGCTTGACCCCGGACTCCCCTTTGTATATCCGCATCGCCCATATCAGCGGCAAATACCGACAGCGACGATTTCTCTCCAACCTATGCCGTCAGCTTCATAGGGTTTTGTAGGCTCCGAGGCACCAGAATGGCAGAATACCCTCAAGAAGGTGCGCAGCTGTTGCGCAAAACCTCGTCTTGGCTAAATGTTTGATATACTAGCGATGTCGCTGTCTCCCCAGTCGCCGAGTCACTGTGATTGTGCTATCCCACCGCAGTTCCCGAGCGCTCAATAATCCATGACTAGTCACACGTGAGCACATACTCGTCCCCGCCGATACACCGGTGTGAGTACGTGGTGGCAGAATAGCGCGAATATAGGTCGTGGACCAAAATATCTCCCTTCTATCATACTCATTCGTTCGCGGTCATTGCCCCGTCCCCCCCCGCACTATCCCGTCCATGTCCGCCCTTTTTTGGCCTTCTTCCCAGAGGGGGTGGTCACGTTTGGCCTATCTTGGCCTCGGGCTATTACCCTTCATTCTTGGGGGGGGCAGCGCAACACCCCTTCCTTATTCCTTTGCTTCTTTGGGTTGTTTTTGGCTGATGTAGGGCTCCAAAAGGAATTTGTGGTACAACCCCGCCCGTGCCTGTCTTCAAGTGGTTGGATGTTGATAACTGACGAGAACTAGGCTCGGCGACATGCCACCGCCGTAGCACCGACCTTCTGGCGCCTTCGAGAACGTCCTTTGAGACAGACACAGGTCTGCTCTCTCATACAAACCAGCGTCAACCAGGCGCTACGCTCATAAACGTCTCATCCGTAGGATTGGATGTCGAAATTAGACAAGGATCACCGGGCCTGCATGTCGGTGTCTGCCTGTGTGGATCAACCCATGTCGAGCGATACATAGCTGTACGGCTGCATAGTCTCGCGGGGAGATGGCGTTAGATCTGGAGCTATTCCTAGCCATCTAGCGCGCGGCGCCGACGGTGCGGGGTGGATTGTTCTTTTGCGCGTCTTTTTTCCCTGCTATCCATCCCATTGCGATGACTGCGCTTGCATCGCTCTCATCAGCCCCACGCCGGCGAGGAAGATGTTCTTTCTTGGAACACGCCATTCTTGGGCAAATGAAAAGGAGAAAGCACTGTTCGTTCGCGGCGCAGCCTTGATAGATGGGATCCGGGTGGGATTGGGAGTGTGGATGGCATACTGAATTGGACATCGCCGTGTTCGTGTTATGACCAGAAAGAGGCGTTGCGCTCAATGCGAGTGTACGCGTCGACGGAATGCCAAAGGGTTCTCCATCGGGAGGATCAATCTAGAGTCAATTTGATTATCCACACCCTTGGATTTTTTCGCGTGACGGCGATCAAGCACAGATGAACGCCGTTGTCCCATACAGGTATGTTTACCCCTAGGGCTTGAAACGTTTGTATTTGTGCGTCCTCGTCGAAGAAATGGTCTATCGCTAAGTTGTAACTAGCTCCTGTGGCATGATGTGAGATGGATCTCCATGTTCCGCTGCGCTGGATACGTGTTCAGTCCCTTCAAACGAGCGCAAAGAGTACATTGAAGCCCTCGTGACCGCAAGACTGCCGTCCAATCATCGGAATCCATCTTCGGGAGACTTAGACCATCACCCCGAAGACGTGGGGCGGCGTATCAACGCTTGAGTTGTGCAAGAGGTCGGATATCGGGTTGCATTCGGATGGCCGAAAATGGCCGCGGTGTCCTGCATGGAGCAAGAAGCTCAGACAAAAGGGGTGTCCTATCAGATGCTCCGGGTCACCGCTTCCCAGTCATGTTGGCGTGAGATTACCCGAGCTAAGTTTCACACAAACGGTGTCGAGCAGGGCATGGGGGAGAACGGAATGCGTGTTCCGTGCTCTCGTGCCTGTTGCGTTTTGCTAAATGAGCGTTGAGTGGCGCAGATGACGCTCATTGTCTTGTGGCTTTCGGAATGCCCGGCGACCTTACCTTCGGCCGCCGTCAATATGGGGCTTACCCACCCGGACCGTCCCACGGAGACGATTTATTCTGTGTTGTCCCTTTTCGGGTATCCTACCTTGATCGATGGTAATGATCAGGCGATTTAGGTCTGACGGACTCGGAGTACGGATCTCAGTTCCACATCAGAGCCCGCAGTGGTTTTCAGTTCCAGGAATACAGCATAGAGAAGCATACCCACATCACAATTGGGGCTGCAGTGCACCCAAATACGCTTGTATCCCCATCCAGAATGGTGCCCGATCGATCCAGAGCGCGTGACTTCATTCGCAGATAGGTTCCGCCCCTTTGGATCGAATAATAATAATTGATTCGGGAGGATTGAACTCACGAGGGAACAACCAGAAGGCACTCGGTTGAGACTCTAGTAAGGATGGCTCGAGCCGTCTGGACTCTGATGGTTATTTGTCTTGATATACTAGTAGGTTTGATCAAATCGACGAGGTATAATTTAGGGGTTGGAAATTTTGACCCTACGGGGTTATGCACAGCCTCAGTTCTTTGAACGATTTGATCTCCTCCTGAGCTTCAATTCGACGGATCATCCCAGTGCAACCCACTCGACCAGAGCCAGCACGTAGTCGTGGTCTTTGAATGTGTTTCTCAACAGATCGAGGAAGGGAAGTCGGGGCAGTGTATGTGCATGCATGCTTGACAAAGCAACAGCAAAGGTGCCAAAGGGGGCGGTAACAGCGAGATTGATAGCACGTAGCCATCCGCTCGGAATACTTGGGTTGAATTTATCAGTAGGATCCATTTGCGAGCACGGGATGCAACAGATGCGAAGTATCATTCCACCTTTACGGATCCTTGCAGACCTTGGGGTTCTTAGGAGTCGTCCAGGACAAGGAACCCAATCCTTAGCGTTTCCTCTAACAGCATTTTTATGCATTCCTCTCCCCAAGCAGTGGCACCCTGACATCACGATTGGTCAAAATAACGCATGACTAATGGACAGAAAGCTAGCAGTAGAGATGACCCACCTGAACTTGAAAGTGAAGTTTCGAATGCATTGTCCACATATGAACGGTCCTGGCATAAAAGAGAAGAGGCGAGTTAAAGAAAAGTCGTAAGACCCTACGGAAGGCATCATCAACGCCTTACATGTGATATCTCAGTCGATTTCCGATGCATACACTCCCAACAGTGACCCTCTCGTGTTGCGTTCGCAGCCTAGTCTCCATCACGCCCAAGTTATTAAAAGCACAACACCATGGGGACATCGGTACTTCCTCCGCTTTTGCCTGGCCCGCAAGCTCGGTGTTGCCATCCAGTTCCACTTCAGTGGACGACATGTTCGCCATCGCAGCCAACAGATGAGGCAGACAAGGATCGGCTAGATATCTGTCAAAACGCTCCTGGAGTACTTTGGTCGTCATGATCAATCTTTCTTTCTCGCTGCGTTCCATCAATGGCCGAGCCATGGAGAAGCGCAATGGCATCAGAGTAAACGATGATATGAAATGTGTCCTCGGGTTGACGGGTGGCTTCATGTAACGTTCAAGGGAAACACTGAAGAAATTATGGAGGATTTGAGTAAAGGATCATGAATGAGAGTCAGACACAACCCAACATGGAAGTGTTTGGTAGAAGTATTGCTTACACCGTGATATCAGATGAAAAATAGACCTCGGTTTCTGCTCCAGAGATTGGATTCATCTTGAACTGTGCCAGACAGTGTGCGGCGTGGAATAGTGCCGAAACGGTCACCCCTAGCTTTTTCGCCTTTGCAACAATCGCAGCCGTTTCTGATTCTGACACGCTTATGGTATAACGGAACGGGGGGTCGGACATATTCAATGGGCAGGACGGGGGAGCCAGGGTGTGACAAGGCTAGGTTATGGTCCATATCATCAATCGAATTATCAGAGCAAGAAAGAAGCGTGGACTGCTATCACACCCACCACGGTCCGAGCGTTCTGCTCCGCGAACTCCTGCAGGAGCCTTGTTCCAACTGTCTCCCATTCATTAGATGGCCCTCCTGTCGCAGTAATCGGATCAACGGGAAGGTTCTTCCACTCTTCTGAAGGTTCGATTCTGACATCCATGCCCTCATCAGATATCCATTCACACATTAGGTTCAGTGCATGGAGTGCAGGCCCTGCGTCGATGATGGTGTGAGAGCCATGAAAGTATAGGCCATATTCCTTGTTGTCATCCTCGCCCTCTTTCGAGGTTGCGAGTAGGTAAGCCCTGAGAAGAGTAGTAGTACCATTCCCGTCCGTGTAGGGTAGTCGTTTGAGGTTGATGCTTTGAACGAACTTGGATGGGTTAAGCGATGCTCCTCGTTCTTCGACGACAAGAGCCAGGTTGAGCCAAGCTTCGCGGTCAGCGGATGGGGTGTATACCCATCGTGGGGATACAACGTCCTCTACGGTGCAGGCAATGATAGGGCAAACAAAGCTAAGACGTAAGTGGGGGTTAGCCTCAAGCATCACATCAAGAATTCGTAAAACAAATATATGTATATATCGTAGTAAAAAGGTTCTCACCGAAGTTTATCGAGAGCTCCCCTAGCACGATCTTTCAGCTCTTCTGCCCTCAGCGAAGAGGTAAAATTGATACCAAGACAGACTTCACCGTCTCTATTAGTAAGTAAAGCCCCATGACCCAAAGTTCGTTATTCTGAGCATGTTGGTAAACGGATGATTACTTGCGCATCAAAGGTATTCCAATGTCTCTGCATGGAAAGTTCAGAGCCAACCAAAGGCCTGGAATAAGCAGGCGCGATCAGTCCGATCGTGATGTGAAATGGAGTAGGGACTGACCGAGTATACACAGGGGGGTCACGGTTGGCATCAAAGACCCATTTCATTGGAAGGGGAGGCAAACTATACATCCTGTATGTGGCGTGCGCTGGTGGTTTCGCTATTGATGTCCGGGCTATGTCGGGTTAAGTGGTAAATGGGGAACAAATCGACTCAGAATTATTCAGTCCTGCCAGTGAGTAACTCGGTGAGAATGAGAGAGCACAGTCGGAGGACCAAGTTGTCGACTAGTAGTGAGATTCCGTGAGCGTCGGGCTGCACGTGAGAGAAGTGGGCCGCAATATGTGCCCTCAGGGCGTCCGAACGAAACGGATCGCTTCGGGGCTTGTGTTCCGTGTTCTCGTGCCAGTTTTGTAGATTACATAACTACTCATCGCGGAAACGATCCCATGTGCTTTTGCCATGAGCTTCGCCAGTGCCTTCATTGTCCAACCGAAACCCGCTGGCCAGGGGGGGCGTACAAGATTGCGGTGTGATACGTCTTTTCGTCCATGTACGATTCACTTTCACTTTCTCTGTCTCTCACTTTCTCGTTTTTATGGTGTGTTTTAAGACGCGTAGGGAATACGAACAACCACTCAGTCATTCGTCTATTCCTTGGCCGTCAACGACGATTCCAAGGACGCTGTGCTGCCCATCTCTCCTAAAGTGCATCGTTTGTCTGTCCTTCAACCGTCTCTCAGAATCAACTGGTCGGCCTCGTGCTCAACTACATGGAGGATGCATAGAAGACACGATGAAGATCTTCACTGCATATGTACAGGTATACCTACACGTCCGAACGTGGAGTGAGGCACGGGCCGCAGACGCCAACGCTCAATTCGACTACACCTGTCATCATGATCACGTCGAGGAGCGCTATGGTGAGTTTTGCCCATTCTACTCGTACACGACGCAGTCCGCTGCACATATGGAGGTCACAACGTGAATGAGACGACGGTCACCGGACATGCACGACGAGGATACGTGGTCGATGCGGTAGGCGGTGCATGCCGAGCAGATATTGCGCCAAAGTCTACGCGGTACTTTCTCTTGTTCTTAGGATGCGGGATATTTGACTGACAGGACAGCAACGCCGATCTAGCGACACATATGGCATCACAGGTGGGCGGCGTGTCGTGCATGAGCTGCAACACCCACTCTCTCCGGAACTCACCGTCCCTCGTCTGCACAGGTGACATTGACACGCCTGTACGAACTTCTGTTCGTCCATACCTTTCATATATACCCGTCGTCATCCCGTTTCCGTCGACTTTTCTTCGCACGGGAACGGTATGTCCATGTCAACACAATATGATACAAGTCCGAGTACAGGCGCTACAGCGTGTCAAAAATACCATCAGAACTTGAAACCACCAGCAAGATCCATCACCTTGTCTGGGTCTACCACCGCCTTAATCGCCTGTAATCTCGGTAGGTTCGCACCATACAAGTTGACCAGCGGCGTATCGAAAATGGCATAGTTGGGATAGATAGCTGCGTGGGTAGCATCACTTTGTCCGCTGTCGATGACATGTGCTTGCAGCGTCTTCGCGGTCGTCCGTATCGCATCGTAAATGGCTTGGTCGGTTTCCGTTGACAGCCACGCATAGTAGATGTTGAGCGGCAACAGGCATTGCGTACG
>JBBPRF010000589.1:0-19574 GCA_038092875.1 Lanmaoa pseudosensibilis | reverse complement strand
TTGTTAAGTAGTTGTGGGTAGTGGGATGGTTATGGGTCCTTATAAAACCGACGCCCTCACATTTAAATTGTCGCGTCGCGTGGTCACGTGATGCGCGTACCACATCCTCGATCAACAATCAACAAACATTTACGGAAATTCAGCACAGCCACTGCGTCGGCCATATATAGCGACGCGGGGTGGTCAAGTAGCTCTCCATATCTCTAGCATTTACCGCGACGCACAGCAAAGACTCTCACATACTTTTCCTTCATCCACCAACAACTTTTACTTGGAAATGTCTGGCCGTGGCAAAGGTGGCAAGGTAAGTTGAAAGTGTATCTGAATTAAGTTGGTCGTCTGACTAGAAGACAGGGACTCGGAAAGGGTGGTGCAAAGCGTCACCGCAAGATTCTGCGTGACAACATTCAGGGTGAGTGTGGGTGGGTTGAAGAATGATGGGTTTGCTGACGGAACGCAGGTATCACGAAGCCTGCCATTCGTCGTCTCGCACGTCGTGGAGGTGTGAAGCGTATTTCTGGTTTGATTTACGAAGAGACTCGTGGAGTCCTCAAGATCTTCCTTGAAAATGTCGGTTTTAATATCTAGGTCACTCGGGGATCATGCTCACTATCTGTTTAGGTCATCCGTGACTCGGTCACATACACTGAGCACGCCAAGCGCAAGACTGTTACTGCTCTTGATGTTGTCTATGCCCTTAAACGCTCGGGGCGTACGCTCTACGGTTTCGGTGCTTGATTCTTTGTTGTTGTAGCTGTAAACCATATTTTATCTGTATTTCTGTAATTTGATTTCCGCTCCTCTGATTGTCATTGGCAAGATTAGCATACCAATATTACGTGACTTGGCAGAGTCGAGGTTGAACGCACTAACATTTAAGGCCCATGGTACCGATATGCATGGATATCGATGCTGCGTTTCTGACGAAGTCCAATGGGCAGTTATTGTGTGGACACTCAATGAGCCTTGTCCAATATGGGTGCACTGCGTCCTTGCACCACCTCGCGCCCCACCATTGAACACAAACTCGAGTGTAAGAAACCTTTGCACCCGACTCTGTTCATTGTGGTACTTACCGGCTGCACAGTGTAATTAAGTGCGTTCCCCATTGAGTGTCGATCACGACGCTCGGTGGCGCTTTCCATATCCAGCAGCCGAGGGCGGCCTTTCATGTCATTGGACGGTGCCAATGGACTGGTTGAAATACGATTCCACCTCGAACAAAGCTAACCAGAGGGAGCACAGCTAAATTATTAAATCCTATAACTACCACAGTATTTAAAAAAATTCTATATAGTCTATGTTAGTAGTATGTAGCAGTAAGTCTGAATCTAGATGCAATTTTGAGTGACTTTTGCTAGACTGGTGAGCAGATAATCAGGATGTACTTCAGCTCTCGAATTAATTTAATTTAACCTGGACCCTGAAGCCAGAGTGGAGAGGAGATTGAATTTTGTCACGGTCTTGCCACATCATGTCACCATCTGGTCAGCTACACCTCAAGATTCTTTCTTACAGCTTCATCCCGTGAGCTCTGAGAGCCGGCCTAGCTTTCATACTATGGTCTACAGCCTCCGGGTGTTACATTTATGTTCCATCAGCCCGATCTTTGGGATCTGGGTGTTAGGAGAGCGACACTCCTTTGCAAAACCATGGTTTTTGTCTTGTGCGAACACAACTCTCAATAGACTTCCAGTCTTTTTTTTGTATATTGCATAAGTGCTCTACCTTAGACCTTCTAGAATTTTGGTAGAGATGTAACTCATCGTGGTGTTTGAGAAGTTTCCATTACACCAGGCATTTGCAATACGGCAGGAACGATAGTACACCGGGCCAGTCACGTCATATGAGGTCAGGCATGGATGACCGTCCATATCCTCGTGACACCAAACCCATCACCCAGGTACTAATCTGAGGAAGGAAATGGGGGACCTGCAATCACCATTTCACTCTCACTGTGCCTTTCTCCGTTAGTTAGATCCTTCCGCCCAGCCCATACGACAAAGTGCGTTACGCTAGTCAGGTACAGGACACGTGATGACTACCTAGCGGAGCACTTACCTCAGCTGCACAGCTTGTTTTTTTTTGTTTTTCGAGACGCCAATTCATGCTCCCTTTGCAAATTTTGTTTTACCGCCTTAGACAAACGTGAAGAAAACACGTACGCATGATTTTGCAAATCCATGTTACACCTACAGCTTCCGAGTTCGCTGAACGTGCAGCATCAAAAAGCAGGGTGACAGAGGGCACTCCCTGCTCTGTTGTGTTGGCGCGATCGGGTGCATGTCATCTGCTTGAAGCGGCGTAAAGATGGACGTGCGCCATCTGGTCGGGTCGCCATCAACTATTACAGCTTCGTAGGTGTAAATCTCGGCTGATATAAACATACTTACTATCCCTGGACTTAACCCTTGCCGGGGACGGTCATCCATCTTGACCTCGAGCTCAAGACCACAACATGCGGTAACTTGGGGGAAGCGGGCAGCGCGAATGAGCTGATGTAGTAGCAAATGACTCGACATATGAAGAAACGACTGTGGCGAGTATTCCCAGGTTCTGTGAATTGATCAGCGTCAAGTATAACGGGCGCTGGGGAGGGGAGTTATACCGACTGGTTCGGAATCAAAGTTTTCATCCGTAAGATGGATTCAGCCTCGGACGGTATACATCAGATATGCATCCTGGGTCTAGGCTACGTGGTCTGCTTTGGGATAGTACATGGGTTACTTTGGGTCAATTGGGTCAGGGTCGCCACCCCAGAATTGCCTCGGAACGAGTGCCGTGCAGGAAAATTTGCTGAGCAGAAGCTCTAGTTTCGAATTGGGGTTCACAATCATGGCGGACAACCATCGTTTGGGCCAAGGTCTGGGCTGGAGAAATACGAATTTCCAAAACGCGCGGTGCAGAGTGAGCAGAGAAGAAACGACCCCCGAAAATTGGTTCCTAGACGAGGGAATATCACTGATCAAGGGGACGAAAAGGACACCCACCCTTTCGCTGAAAATGGGTAGGCGTGTGCTACACATTGTCTTAACCGATCAGAACAAATTTCGCCGAACGGGTATCCCCAATGGCAAGCCAGCAGTGCGTGGCAATGTGACATCCTCTACAAGCATGTTAAAGCCCTGAATTGTGCCAAACGACGACTGCTGGTAGAGGTAGCGGTTGGGTTGTGGGGAAGGTCTGGGTGCCACACAGCAACCGCTCGCACAGGAATGCAGTACAGAGTAGAGAATCCGCGCGGTTGATAATTGGGAGCTTAAAGACCGATGGGTCACTGGCAGTGGCTCGCAGCCATTGCGTAACGCAGCCTCGCTTGCCTAATTTATGCACTTATAATACAGCCATAATCGGCCTCGAAGCGGTTTCTTTGGAAGGAGCTCCTCCAGCTGAGATTGATATTGCGTCTTCAAACCAGGAGAACATCTACCACCAGCAGAACAAATGTAAGTGGACTATGACACTTCCACCACTGTCCGTGATATCCCTTCTCAGCAACTGGCCCTTGATCGTTTTGATCATTTCGACGGGAGGGTGTTGTTGTTGAGGGACCGAACCTTGTTTACGCATGGCATGAGTCGTGCGGTGATCGGATATCTCCTTTCCAGCCCAGATGTTCTATCGCAAACCTCAGAGAACTAAACCGAAACGATATTGGCAGCCAGGACGGTGATTAGAATGTAGGTATTCCAAATTGACTGACTAACCAAGGACTCCGTTTTCACTGGCGGCCAGGTGTTTGATGCTTAGCAAGGGAGGTCGCACATTTGTGACCCGTCTTCCTGAATCATGGGCAGTGTTCATTAATGCGGCCCTTTCCGTCGGATGTTTTGCGAAACAAGGCAAAAGTTTTGAGATCCCAAAGAAAGAGAGCCTTCCGTGCTTACGTGAATACGGTGAGTCACTAAAATTTTCGAGATAAGTTGCAAGCTGGACAATTGTAGCAAAGACCACCCGGTGGACTGGTTTCACCGTCCGAGATAACGGCAAAATTTTTTGGTCAGATGGTCAGTCCCTGGGCCAAAGGGAGGCTATCCTTGGGGGACCGCGCTTACTCGTGGTCTTGGCAGCGTGATGGTTGTGTGAACTCATTCATTCATGTCACCTGTCCAGCTGGCAGCAGACGTGGTGCCCATTCGCTTGGTGACCGCCCGTGGACATCGTGGAGCCCACGGACGATTCCGCACAGGGTTTCGGCAACAACGTTTCATTCAGTCGTAGAGCAAAACTAGCAAACCTGTAGTTAGCACCCGTTAACAAAGACAAGCTCACTGAACATGTTCCCGTGACTTGACCGGGACCGTCGAGGAGCGCAACATGTCCACGATTGGATCATTACCATAAATTAGTGTACCATGACCTACAAAAGTTTGTGATAACATATGAAGCTGATGTAATCAATGTGGGGGACAAACTAACCGAGACAGCAGATTCTCTTGTCTCCTCGCGCCTCGGTTCAACAAGATGCCCTCTGACCAGCTGAGCATCGTGCCACCTCTTCTAGACGCGGGATGCGCAGAGGAGCTGGAAAAATCAGGGAGAACCCTTCACGCAGTTTCATCTCCTTTGAATGAAACGTATGCGGTGTATCCAGCTTGTTCGGTAAGAGAGTTACTAAGGTCTCAGATACCTCCCGAGTTGAGTGTGTACGCTGCAGCTGGAGAACCTGTCAGCAAAGCATCACGTATTCAGCCCGGATGATCAACTCGTTTATTTCGTGAGCTCGGAGGCCCTGCCACTGTCCGAGCGTCGTTTGGTGTGTTACCTTCTCCCGTCCTGTATCCCGTCCTGTTCATCAATATGTCCCAGTTCATCGGAGACACTTCGATCATTTTTGCTGCGTGGCAGAACTTGTTGAAATCGGTGACCCAAAACGGCTCTGACCTGTAAGGGGATTTCTTGTTGGTGCCACTGTGATTATTGAGGTCTATTCAAGGCTTCAGGATGAACCAAGCCAACGGATGATGCGCAAGCTCGCCCTTGACTACGTCAACTTTGCAAAGGAATGCTGGGTCCACACGGCGGTAGGTGTCTCGATCTGGTTTCTACAAATTCTCAAGAACTCTATTCAGCAATCCTCTTCTGAACTCCGTCAAGTTCCCAGTGACCACTATAGAACGCTGTACACGTGTTTATCGCTTTTTGTGATTCTCTATGTCCCCGAGTATGGACTCGAGAATGCTCCCATCGGAGATGACCTTATGGAATGGCTAAACACCCATTTCATTGAGCCTTCCACTGAAGAAGGAGACCACCTCTCGACACTAGAGCATCCTTGGACGGATGAAACCTTCTGGCCGTACCTAACCAGGTTTGACACCAGCTATTATTTCTATCCTTTTCTAACTTTCCCTGAAGAGCGACTCTCAGAGGATTGAGTAAAGCCGCGACATTTTTCCTGGGTACCCTATCCGCCCACCCATCTAAAATTTTACGAAAACTGTCACAAATTTTGATTCCGTTACTCAATACACAGCCGAAGTTGCAAGCATATGAGGCGGAACGAGAATTTGCATATGCATCCCACAGGTGGAAAGAAAAGGTCAAGGCACTACGTCTCGAGCTTGACGGCGTTCCCGAATCGGACCGACGTGATGATTATGAGGATTGGTGGGATCGTTTCAGTGACATAGTTGGTATACTGGAAGGCCGCGGGGAAATGACTCAGAAGGTTTGCGAAGAGCTCGGTGCTGACTGGAAGGAGGTTTGTGTTGCCTGGGGTGTATTCGTGGATTCAAGGCTTCGGAGGCAGGATCTCCCGTAGGTCCAGTCGACTATCTTCTCTTCCGTCACCTGCTGACCCCCTCTAAAAGTGACGTTATCGCTCAGATCCTCGAAGACATGCCTCCCGATCCGACTAACCTCGAGGACATGATCCATGCCGCGCTGTTTACCGGTGATCCATTAAAAGCGTTGGACCACGCCGCAAAACTGGACCCTTGGCTAGGCGCCCACCTGGCAGACATGATGGAACCGTTAGCCCTAGTAGACAAAGACCCGAACGAGGAGTAAGTACCCCACGGATTCATATATCTGGAATGGAAAAAAACATTGAATCCGGATGTAGTTCAGGATTAACACCTAGGAACTTTTACGTTCTTTCATATGCGCAGTACCTCCATGCTGATGCCGCCTTGTGGAGAATTACGGTGGCGTACATGTTTTCGTGCGGGAGGATTGGTGCAAAAACTGCCGACGAGGTGTTGGTGCGTGTACCACTGAGATTGCATGGGATAGGGTGCACGAACGCCATGGCAAGCAACGCGGACGAAAATTCGAGCAAAGGGGACCTATCTGGGATAGTCAAAGATTTGAATGCGACCTGCCATGAATATGAGCGAGAAAACGCCCGGAGAAGCATTTGCAAGGTTGAGTCACATTAGCTACGTTTCCGACCGATTGCTTATCCCGATGCAGATAGCCGCTCGAACATTTGTGCAGAAAAAGGAATATGGTCTTGCACTTTCATACTGTTCATCAGCGGAAGACTGGCCTGGCCTTGGTCGTGTGGTTGATCGTATCTTACAAGAATATATTCATACAGGTTTGGCATACAGTGTTCTGAGATGTTCTTGTCTAAATTATTTTAGGTCCAGAACAATACACCAGATACGTCCTCGATATCGCTCCGTCCCTCCAGGCCCTCCGCACGAATGCTGGGGCAAATGGCGTTTTTATCCATCGATTGATATTTGCTGTGCGGTACGCTGAATTTCATCGGCGGTTGTTGAATCGGGACCTCCAGGACGCCGCTTGGGACCTTGTGACAATATTCCAAGAGGAGATTGCGCCAAAGTCTTGGTGGGGGGTTTTGCTATGCGATGCTGTTCAGCTCTTGCGACATGGCAAGTTCTTACTCAGTGCGCAGCACACGCGGCAGCTCGGAGCTAATTCAATCGCGTTCTAGAACCTAGCCCGCTCTTTTCTTACACCAGCGCCTGCATTTTACTCTATCGTCTTGATGAAGTTTGCGCCAGGACGGCTCAAGGATCAGGAGGAGATTACCTCAGGATGCTGGAAATGAAGCTCCGTGTTGACGGGTGCCAAGATGCACAGCAACGGTTACAAGTAGTTCGTCTCGCCCTTGCAAAATACTTTGCAAGATGCGCTATGATTGGGACGGGAGGCGCGCAGATCATCGATAAGAGGGTAGGTCCCGCTGTATAAGGTTGTTTGTACTTCTCTATCTGCACTGCTATCTGCACTGCTCATTTTTCCCTCCCGCCCCTGGCCCTCATGCGCTGTCGTAGCAAACCGAAGAGTAGTCGGCGCGTTT
Source organism: Lanmaoa pseudosensibilis (assembly GCA_038092875.1). Lineage (NCBI taxonomy): Eukaryota > Fungi > Basidiomycota > Agaricomycetes > Boletales > Boletaceae > Lanmaoa > Lanmaoa pseudosensibilis. Next base: position 12,298 of record JBBPRF010000589.1, on the reverse strand, counting down.
TACGTTACATAAGGGATGACACGATATCCCTTTGAGCTTCAAGTCTCTCGTTTCGGACTGTGTCAATTGGTTACACCGGTGGCTCATTGATGGATCTGGTTCCCTTGTGCCTGGATAAGGGGTTTGCCTTAAGATGCTTACTGATGAGTCCTTGTGGCAGACACTACTGGACAGTGGAAATGTTGATTGCTGCCGTGCATCGCGGAACACTTCCGACGCTGTCAATATGCCTCACCGCATTGGGTACTCTCAGCGTCACTCCTTCGCTCTGGGCTCGTGCTCAAGCCGTGCAGACTTTACTCTAGAATTCTACTTTTGGTCGCATTTCGGGGACTCTCGGGGTCCACCGTCTCGTCCCGCCACATCTTTGGGTTTTTGTTTTTCTCCGCCCCTCGTTCATATCCGTGTGGCTCGTGAATTCTGACCACCTTGGCGTCGGCCTCGAGGACAGGCATTTTCATCCCTGTCAAGGCTGTGGACGGTACTATCGGACATTCAACTCGTCTCAGTCGCCCTGGATAGACGTTCAAACTAGAAAAAGATCCGAATATTCTTGAGGCTACATATGGTAATGTGTTCAAGGATCACTTCTCGCGGAGCGTTCTCGCTGAAGACCCCACCTGTCACCCTTTTAGCAGAGTAATTTGTCTCCAGTGAGGGGGACCAAATGCCTTTTCCTACCCCGTCCGCTGATCACCCCAAACACTCCGTGTAACGGAGTGCAGCCTCACGGCCACCGCCCCCTCGTGATTCTCGAGGAATTTCGCAGCAGGAATGACCCATCACATCGTTTGTGATGACCATATTGAGACTTGGCTTTTTGCATGAATTGGTTTGTCCTGAGGATAATGTCCTTGAGCTCTGGACCGATGACGCTCATTCGGTCCATGCTGCTCCTGTTTCATTTTCCGGGCTCCCCGTGCCAGTTCGTTACAGCAAAACTGTTTCCTTTCAGTCCAAGTTTGCATCTGCACGATCATCCCCAAAGGGTCTTATTCGGGGCATCTCGAGAAGTATTTATACACATCAGGATGGCGACCTTGGTACCAGAAACACCCAATTGTATCCCAACTTCTCCCAACTCTTCCAGAATGTGCTACAACATCATCCAGTACCACGAATACAGCTGTCGTGACCTTTCCATCATCAGACGGCAAACGGTATGCTCCGTGGACATTTGCTCGTCGAAATTCTCAATGAAAACGCTGACCTTGGCAGGTTGATTGCAATGACAAGAACTGCAAGTTCAGTAATATGCACGAGACGGAGATGCATGACTGTGAATCGGAGTGCGCGCAAGTGTAAGTGGTATGTATGTATGTCGGGTTCTGTGTTGAAACGACGGGAAAAGGATGTTGCAGGACCAAGGCATTATCACAGACACACACGACATCGCGTGTTCACGCTGTGGAGGCAGGACGAATGGCCACTGACAGGTGATGATGCAGAATGATTAGACGCTTTTCCTGTCGGACGTTTGGGTAATGGGTTCTTATTTAATGCGTTGTAGCTGTGTGATACATAATTTACTTGAAATGGATGTGAAATGAGAATTACTCTGACAAGCCGTGGGGTCATTCCCGTCTGACGAAGAGGTAGATCAGGATAGCCACGGCACCGAGGGGTGTCAGGGGCCAATCATCCTTAGGTGGAAATTGATTACATAATATATCTGCCTGCGGAGGCGTCGGGCGGTGTCGTGGATATCCCTCATCTCGTTCAACGTTGCCTTTTCGTCCCGCTCATCGTGTTACCCGTCGTGGATGTAGCCATGGGCGACGACGGGTACTCTCCATCTGTATGGGACTCCGCTGACCATTCCGACCCAAGTAACCATGCACCATATGGCCTCACCCCGCCTGGTAACCTCTCGCTCTTGCACGAATCTGCAACGACGCCAGCATTCACGTTCGTACCAGGAAAGCCGTCATCTCCGCCTCCTAGATCAAGTTCCGACTCGCTAGGAAGATCGTCTACGTCCAGACGGCGAGACAGCATCCCAATCACCGTCGACCGGAAGGATACGCTGTCCACCATCCCGAGTGACGTAGCCAGCTTGGTGGAACCCAGCTTCGATGAGAACATTCTGAGGGCACTGTGCGAGTTAGACGTACGTGACACCACATCAGCTTTGGCACTAGCTACGTGTTGATACCTGGGCTTGGCAGTGTGGTGTGCCCCTGTTACTGGATCGAATCAAACAGAGCATGGTATCCTGTCGGGTCAGTGATCGTCCTCCCCGCATTCGCTGAGGTGTAGCATGATACTGAGTTTGATCTATAACAACAGGAGGCTTCGGTATTTTTCAAGAAACGGGCTGTTCTTGAAGAAGAATATGGCAAGAGTCTGCAGAAACTGGCTCGCAGCACATCAGAGGTATACTCTATGAACGACGGAAAGGCTGGGTAACGTAGAATGCATTTCGATCACTAACCCCGAACTTATGCGCGCGTTGTTGCCAGGTCTTTCGTGCATGCATGGCAATCTTCTATGAAGCTCCATGAAGTTATGGCCGACAACAGGATCAGGTTCGCCCAACGCCTCAACGAAATGAGCGACGAGCTCGCTTCTCTGGCGAAAGAAGTTGATAAGAATAGGAAACAGGTTTGCTTCCCGAGACCCTCCCATCAAGAACATGCTTCTGATCTGAATTAGACAAAGGAGTTGGCAAGCCGTTACGAGCGTGCCCTGCAAGAGGCGGAGATGAATATGGAAAAGAGCAAAACTCGGCTAGATGTCTCGTCAGAAGAATTGGAGCGCGTGCTACTCCAGAAAGAAGGCGAACCACTGAACGAGAGTACGGTGCATGCTAAAGCCCCTGGAGTCTTAGGGGGCAAACGCGTGCTCGGAAAGGCCGTAGCCAAAGGCGGCCTACTTTTGAAGGGTAAGAACCCTGGAAATGTCAGCGTTTAGATCGCGGTTGGTTTCATGTGGGGGACTAATAATCGGCCAGATCCAGCGCCAGGAAGACGATATTCGGTCACGTGTTTCGAGTGCATCGGACACCTACCGGAAAGCATTCACGGACACTCAAACCATGCGACAAGAATACTTTAATTTTCAGCTTCCTCGCATCTTACGAGTCCGTGTGTACATTTTAATGTATTGTCCTCCTACTCATCACGGATGTAGTCCCTCAAGGAGTGTGCTGATGAGATCGATCTCGGAACGCAGTACCACTTAACGAGATATGCCTTTCTATTTGAAAGCATCGTACTGAGTGACGGATCCACCCTCGTTCCTGTCTCACCTGATGAAGGCAAGCCTGTCCAGCCACTCATGAGCACCAGGTCCTAACGCAGCATTCAAAGGGACTGGTCTTAAGCCGCTCATTGAATCCATTGACAACCGCGCAGACTTCAAGACATACATGCAAAATTATGCATACGCTCGTGGGGGTGCTCCTCGGGGACCGAGACGGGAAGGCCCTGCGGAAGAAGGTTTCGTACGTGCTTCTTTTTTAATTCATTTGAGGCGTCATTCAATCCTCAACCCCTATCAGCTCCCACCTCTACCGACATTGGGTGGGGGCTACGCCGTTGCGCAGCATCCACAGGTGGTGAATAGCGGAGCACACCCACCAATAACCGATCATGGCCGACCCACGTTTGGTGTCGATCTGGCTGAACAAATGGCCAGAGACAATGTCGAAATTCCGCCTATTCTAGAAAAGTGTTGTGCAGCGATAGAGAAATATGGTCTGTACTCGCAAGGAATTTATCGCATCAGCGGTATGGCAAGAAAGGTCGGTTTGCTGAAAGAGCGACTAGACAAGGGTGAGGCGAATACCTCGTTACTCAGGGTGAATGATTGACACCATCCCTCAGACATGGAGTCTGTGGATTTGGACTCGGACGAATGGACGTCCGACATCAATAATGTTACTAGCGTGCTCAAACTGTGGCTCAGGGAACTACCAGACCCTCTTCTTACCCTAAATCTCCATCAGGGCTTCATAGATGCTGCCAGTGAGCCGACCGGTTACTTCTAACTCCCATCCTAATTTAAATCAGGAATTGAGAACGACCGTTTGAGACACATCCGACTCCACGAACGTGTCAACGACCTTCCAGACCCAAATTATGCGACACTAAAGTACTTTATGGGTCACCTACACAAGTCAGTCACATGTCTGTCCAAAGTATTGCGCTGACAAGTGATGGATATGCAGGATTGCGCAGTGTGAAGCTGACAACTCGATGTCGATTCAAAACCTTGCTATCGTCTTTGGGCCAACGCTATTTGGCCAGATAGCGAGTAATGGGAGTATCTCTGGACACGGGAACAGCGGCATGGCGGACGCGGCTTTCCAGAATAAGGTGACCATCCACACTTTTCTTTAAATCTTTTTCACTGTCTATTTCCTTCACGGGGAGCACCATCGAGCTCATACACTTTAAAGGCCGTCGAGACAATTTTGGAACATTACACCGATATATTTGTGGACGAGTCGGAAGGAGGGACATAGATTTCCTCGGCACGCTTTCGTCACCGCGTGACGCTTCCTTTTTTTTTTCTTTTTTTTGACTTTTTTGACGTTGACTGTTACCCAGCCTCGTGATACCCCATGGGATGTATCTCCATGGTTTTGTTCTTATTTATAGCCGTTGCCCTCGTCGTGTAGACCAATGACGCACGCGTGTGCTTCTTTTTTTTGGTATTTTCTCTCTTCTGAAGCCTTGTTTCCTCCCTTTCCCGACTATACTTATGCACGCATCATCAGTTTGGATCAGCACGAATGTATGTACCGCCACTCCAGCAAGCCCTGTAACGAATACCTTTTTCGTTTCCCTTTCTTTTCTTTCACCTATGGCTGTGGGATCCCTAGATGAAGATCGTGTTAGCCTCTAATAGTTTCCATTAATCTACGACGGTAACTCTAAATGTCTCCCCCCCACCCCATGCTCATAGTCAACAATGGGGGTACGTGAGCCTCGGTCGTGATCGGACGGTGCACGTGTTTCTTCCGCCTTCGTCAGATGCATGCGTCGGGTAGGATGATCGAGGCTTTCGAGGCAGTGTTTGAAGAGCCACCAGCGGCGAGTTGTGGACACGGCGGTGGCGTTCGCACAGTAATAGATGTGCTCGCGCATGCACGGTAAGCTAGTTTACGCGTTATCTCATGGCGAGGTCAAGAATGGCAACCTGATCCTCCACAGTCTGAGGTTTCCGACGTGCTATGTTCATAAGTAATGCCGCATTTGCCGCTTTGCTGGTCGACCACCCCCTCTTCGGAAGGCTTCTCGCGCCTCTTTAGCAACTCCGAGTCCGTATGGCACCCACTTGGTGAATGCCGTCGAAAACAGACTCGGACGGAAACGGCACCTCGCGTCCACCAACGACCATTGCGATGGCACAGCCACTATCGGTGCTGAGTGCTGATTCGCCTGTACCAGCTCCATCAGACGAGGGCGACGATGAAAATTCGCATCATTCAATTACTAGAAACCCTGAGGCTTGAGGCCTGAGGAATCACGACTTGAATTACATATCACGATGATACTCGTTAGTAGTGTTTCTGTGCGACCTCACCCTGGGAATGCCGCATCCACCATGCTATTCATGGCTCCATATGGCGACACCATCCATGGCTTTGTGGCTTTCTATTAATACTGAACATGCCAGTGACTCTTCAAACACTGGTCTACCGTGTCATAATTAACCCATACATCTACTATGAGAATGCCAACTAACCCTATAGCAAAATTCTACAAAAGGGCTTAATAAAGCTGCCACAATCTGTTTGAGGCAGATGCGAGGAAGGCATGGGAAGAGGATACCAGCAATATATGTGAATCAAACTCGGAACATCAATGGTCAGTTTCGTTGGACCTCCCGAAGACCCCCATGCTCCCTCACTGCCCGTACCCTGAGGGCCTATCCAGGCAGGTATGCATTAGGGGGGAGTTTATTGTTCTTCTTCATGGTCACGGGCGACGACGCGTAGAATGCAGGCTAAACATGTGCGCATGGCGCGCGTTCATTCATTCCATTATGTAAAGAGAAGGTGGGTTACTTTTAGTGAGATTCAGAATGGGCGAGGAAAGGCGAATAAAACACTCACTCGTCTCCGCGATCCCTCTGCGAGAAAGGGTATCCATGCGTCTTGGTCCTCGTGATACGTCCATTCCATTTGAGAGGGAAAGACGATGCGACGAAGAGAAGGGCAGGTGCTCTGCCAGGATTGACAGAGCGATAGCTCTTCAGCGCTATTACTCAGACCGGTGTAGTCTACATGGGTCGGCGACAGATCGAGCGTCGAGAGGCGGTCGAATGCGCCGAGCAAATGAGAGAGCGCTGCCAACAGCCGCTGTTCATAGCCACAAATGCACACACTTTAGCTTCACGTGTTTTCGGAGCGGAAGAGGGAGTGTCGAAATGGACTTACGATGCCAGAGAGTGCAAAGTGGAGGGTGTGTCGGAGCGCCAGCTTCACCTTGAGTGACTCTACCATGAAGAGGTTTCTGGATACATTTCGTAGCAATATCGGGGTAACCGACATGGCTGACAGGTCTAGGTGCCGAAGTGGGACACTGGTCCTTGCCATTTGGGATAAGTCTGGTTCTGTGACATAGTCCTGCCCAATGAGAGCAAGGGACTGGATGGGTCTCCCCGGGAGGATCGTGGCAGCTGCACGGGGTGAGCCGCAAAAGGAAGTCAGAGATGGGAGGGCGCGAGGATGGAGAGGTAATTGGTCACGATAATCGGGGAGTCTAAGATACTGTATTGAAGGCATATTACGGAGGAGTTGAAGGAGGTGGCTGTGAGCAAGATAACCAACCGCGCTGAGAGAGATGTAGCGGAGGGAATGTAAGACTGTGTCACCACTGGGCAAACAAAGCGATCCCGGTGATGAATAATCTGGGTAAGAAGGGAGGCTGAGGTAGAGGTCCAGAGACTCTAGATTTATTGATAGACCAATCGCAGAGGAGAGGTGCGAGAGTGCCATTCCGAGGTGGGGATCCGAAGACTGATCAGCATGGACAGATATCCACCGGATGTGAAGCTTCCTTACACCACTGGCAAGATGCGGATAGGATGCGATGGTCTGGCAACACCTCGAGGTATTATAGGGAAAGGGAGATGATGGAGAAAAGGCCTCGGAGATGAAGATATTTGTGTACAAGAGCCACTCCGCAACAGCTCTCCATTGGCGACAGACTCGAGCCACAGAGGGGAGGACAGCTGGAGAAAGGTTGAGAAATATGCCCATGAGGGTCTCGTTGGGGAGACTGCTCGTCGGTTCGAGCATTGTGGAGGAGGGAAGTGCATGGTTGGAATGGGAGACTGCAGGTGCAGGAGAGCTCGTAGCCGGGTACATTGCACGTCAAGAAGTGCAAATACAGTGGTGAAACATGCGAGCTAAATAGTAGGGAGATTCGGGAAAACCATGGAGATACTGCCTGGTAAAACACGGTACCCGCAAACATCCGACGTGTGGACAACCACCCAACCCTGCCCGACTCACACAGCGTTCGGAAGTGGCAGGGAATAGAATTACAGTACACTAAGTCACACAACGATAAATACCCAATCAAATTCAAAACATCTATGCACCGAAACCGTAGAGCGTACGCCCCGAGCGTTTAAGGGCATAGACAACATCAAGAGCAGTAACAGTCTTGCGCTTGGCGTGCTCAGTGTATGTGACCGAGTCACGGATGACCTAAACAGATAGTGAGCATGATCCCCGAGTGACCCAGATATTAAAACCGACATTTTCAAGGAAGATCTTGAGGACTCCACGAGTCTCTTCGTAGATCAGACCAGAAATACGCTTCACACCTCCACGACGTGCGAGACGACGAATGGCAGGCTTCGTGATACCTGCGTTCCGTCAGCAAACCCATCATTCTTCAACCTACCCACACTCACCCTGAATGTTGTCACGCAGAATCTTGCGGTGACGCTTTGCACCACCCTTTCCGAGTCCCTGTCTTCTAGTCAGACGACTAACTTAATTCAGATACACTTTCAACTTACCTTGCCACCTTTGCCACGGCCAGACATTTCCAAGTAAAAGTTGTTGGTGGATGAAGGAAAAGTGTGTGAGAGTCTTTGCTGTGCGTCGCGGTAAAGGCGAGAGATATGGAGAGCTACTTGACCACCCCGCGTCGCTATATATGGCCGACGCAGTGGCTGTGCTGAATTTCCGTAAATGTTTGTTGATTGTTGATCGAGAATGTGGTACGCGCATCACGTGACCACGCGACGCGACAATTTAAATGTGAGGGCGTCGGTTTTATAAGGACCCATAACCATCCCACTACCCACAACTACTTAACAATGGCCCGTACCAAACAAACTGCCCGCAAGACTACCGGTGGTAAGCCGACAAGTCTGTGTGCTGGATATGATACTGAATGTGTTGCAGGCAAGGCCCCACGTAAACAACTTGCAGCCAAGTCTGCTGCTCGCAAGACTGCCAGCAATGTGAGTTATGTAGTTGACTACACATTGGACGTTAGTTGACTTGGTCTCTGCAGACGACTGGTGGAGTAAAGAAGCCTCATCGTTTCCGTCCTGGAACTGTGGCCCTTCGTGAAATTCGTCGATACCAGAAGTCGACGGAGTTGCTGATTCGGAAGTTGCCCTTCCAACGTCTTGTTCGTGAAATTGCCCAGGATTTCAAGGTTAGTGATTTGTTTTATCTGCGACGACTTGTATACTCATGCTAATTCCTACAGACTGACCTGCGTTTCCAATCTTCTGCTGTGATGGCGTTGCAGGAGGCTGCTGAGGCTTACCTTGTCTCGTTGTTCGAAGATACCAACCTTGCTGCTATTCATGCTAAGCGTGTTACCATCCAACCGAAGGATCTTGCTCTTGCGCGGCGGCTGCGTGGGGAGCGTTCGTAAAATACTAGACTCTGATCTCGGTTACTTTGGTTGTATAGTACTGTATTTTAATTTTATCCATCTCATACTCACCCTAAGCAACGTCATTTTTGGGCAACAAAGGCGATTTGAAAGCAATGAGTAGAAAATTTTCACTTATGTGGTTCTTAGTCTCCCAAACTAGACCTAAACTTCAAGCTTCAAGGCCAAAAGACAAATGCGGTGTGTTAGCCTAAGTCCTTCACAACATGGCTTAGACATCCTATGTCCGTTTTACTCTGCCGTATCATTATTGTATTCTTACTACATTCACAAACCACTTTTCTAATCTGTCTGATCTCGCGAGAGCGAGTTGTGTCCATATCAATATCTCAATCAGTAGGACACGTTCAGCATAATATATTGTAGTCAACACTGATACGATTCAACCTACATGTCATTCGCTGATGATGTCCATCACCGACACGAGAGCCACCCTTGGCTTCATGACGATCGACTCGGATGGTTCTCCCCCCTGCCCCGCCTCAGCTCCTACCCTCACTCGTTGCATCAGCCCCATCTCCGTCGCGCACAGCACGATTTCTTGATGTTCTTCCGCTCCTTGGTCCATGTCATCATTCTCATACGAATCCTCCATCGCCTTCTCGTCAAAATTCGCCTCAGGCGCCACCACCACTACTTGAAAATCCTCCGAGATCACCCCCATACCAATCATTTTACTGACTTGTCCAGCGAGCCGAACGAAATGGTGAAGCTTCTCTTCGAATTTCGGCCAGAGCCTAGATGCAATATCGGATTTAGATGCGGTGCAACCTGCTGCTAAAAGAATGTCGATGCATCCTGAGATGATCGTTGTGTCAATCTTGTGCGCGAGTTCACGATCGCTAATACAACCGGGCAGGGTATATGTGCGTGTCAGCGCACGCCAATTCCCTGATATCGCTTGCCCCTCTGTTAACGCGTGTCGTGTGTCGAGTCAGCACGCCTCTCCAACGCATCCTAAGTCTCTCACCTTTTTCCCACATCCTCCGGTATATTCCATCAATGTACGCGTCATGCGACTGCTGTTGTCCGACGCTCCATGATGATGCGATCCAGAACAATTCATATATCAGATAGGCCCGAAATGCCATTTCCATCACGATAGGGTTATCTCTGTGCTTCTTTGTCCCTAATAGTTGCATGAGCCTTATACCCAAGACCTTTGACGTCCTTGTCTCTTTAATGGTTTGCGTGCCCATCTGATCCGGAGGCGGCATTTCGAACGTAAGCTTCTCGACCGTCCACTCGGCCATAAATGCGGTGGTCTGCTGCACCTCTTCGTTGAGCTTCCGGAGCGTGCTCACCACCTCTGAGCCCGAGAACGTGTCTGCGGTCGTGAGGAACCTCTGAACGCCGTGTAGTTCCGACGTGCGCAGCTCGAGGGTCGCCTTTAATGATTCGCACTTGTTATGTAGGGTGCTGTACCCATTCTTCTGCGAGTCATACCTCTGCCTGAGTAAGGTATAATGATCCTCCACTTTTCGTTTCTGCTCGAGCGCAGCCTGACGTTCCTGGCGCATGACATAGAGCTCTTTCGTCTGTTCCTCATGCTGTCGCCTGAGCCCCGCATAGGCGTCGTCGATCTCTTTCTTTCGTGCCAGTACTGCCTGACGCTCGTGGAGCACAGAATTGAGCTCCCTCGATTGCTCCTCAAACTGCTGCTTGAGAGACGCATAGGCGTCCTCTAGTGCTTTCTTTTCCTCGAGCGTCGTTCGACGTTCCTGCTGAAGAGTACTAAGCTCCTTCGGCTGTGCCTCGAAAAGGTGTCGGGAACCTACTGATCCAGGAGCGACCGGCTCCGCGTCCTTGGCATGGGCAAGAGGAGGGCGACGAATGTCGTTCTCCTTCAGCGCTGGATCATGCATCCTACGCGGGGTATCCCCCCTGTCGTCGACACGGCCCCCGTTTTGCCGGTGTTGATCCTCTTCTTTGGGAGGTCTGGACTGCAGTTGTAAAGCAGTGTTGAGCACGTATTTTCTCCTCTGAGAGTGTCTTATCCATACCTCGTCTCTCATCCTGGTCCGTTCCCCTTCCCTTGAGTATATGGATCCTTGGTCCTTGGTAGATGTAGACGATCTTTTCCGGTGTTCTGCGCCGTCTCGTTCTACGTCTACTCGCTCCTGTGCGTCGTGAGGAACTTTGGTGCCTACGGCACTCTCGTGTCGAACGTGGGAGGAGGTGTAGGTGGCACCTCGAGCGGTCGACGATGACTCATGGGTCGCGATGGGAGGAGACCCCATTGTCTGCCGTGGATGATAATATGAGAAATGTTTCCGTACCAAAAACGGACGCCATACCTCCCCTGACGGACGGGGAACAGGCATTGGAGCACCGTCTCTGTGATTGCGGGAGGCATCGTCGCCATAATCCTGTGGACGCGTAGACATGGATGCTATCAACTTGACGATGCGCCTGCGAAGTTTGACCATCCAGAGGCAATATGCAAAATGCCTCGAGGAACCGGTGACCTGAGTATAAAGCGGATGGGCAATGGGTTATCGGCAGGTGGGGCATTCGGAACTCACGGCTGTGATTCTTGTCAGGCTGCAGGCCCTCGAACCTAGATAGAGGGTTCACTCAGACCCTCAGGGTGACTCTGGGTGAGCCTAAATGGTCGACGCTGATCTGCATCATGGCATCAAAACATGGTCAGGTGGACGTCCAAATCTGGCCACTGCAGCACAGCAGAAACCTAATGTCTGCAATCGCCACTGACCTGTATCTATATTCGTCGAAATCTTCCAAGTCTTGAGAATTCGCACTCACAAACTCCCGTAAGGCGCTACTTGTGAACTTTGGTTGCCTTACGCCCTGGCACTGGCATTGACGGGAATGAACTCCTCGTGCTCTACAGCCTTGCGCCTTGAGAACCCTAGTGTGAGGCAGCCCGCGTGTCTTCCTGGTTCTCGACTCTAGATCTTCTTCGCTGCCGTGGGGCGCTCATCCCCCGCATCAGCGTATATAAACTGCGCCTTGGCATAAGTTACCCCCCTCTGAATCTTGGACGAACCATGCTCAAGCGAAAACCATATGCTGGGTCAAGTCGTCAGCTCGTCCTTGCGTTTGATGTCGGCACCACTTACAGTGGTGTCTCGTATTCCATCCTCCAGCCAGGGGAAATTCCTCAGCCTCAAGGAGTGATGAAGTAACTTTACTCGCTTTTTGTCGTTCCATCCCGTCTTGACTTTGTACTAGATACCCTGGGCAGGGACAAGTAGGCGACTTCAAACTGCCCTCTGTCATGTACTATGATGCCAAGGGTAATCTAAAAGCGGTCGGTTACGAGGCGCTCAAGGATGAATTGGTCGAGGAGGCAATGACCGAAGGATGGGTGAAGCTGGAATGGTCAGTCACATCGACAACTTGAGACACTTGTTACTCCGTACTCACGTAGTACGTTGCCAGGTGGAAACTTCATC
>JBBPRF010000588.1:0-19574 GCA_038092875.1 Lanmaoa pseudosensibilis | reverse complement strand
TGCTCTTCCGATCTGTTTGACGGTTGGCGGAGGCTTGTTCGGTACAAAGTCAAAGTTGACAGACGTCAACGTTTCCAAGGACGGCGGTAACCGGACGCCAAAGACTTCAGGGACGGCAGGAAGCGGCGTCGCGTTCGTTTGAGACGCAAGGGACATCAAATACTAGGGAAGAAAAAAAAAACGACCCGGAACCCGTGCATAAACGTCAGCGTGAATATTCAATGCGGGAGGGCGGGAGTCCCTTTCCAGGGGCGGGACGCACCTCCTTTGGCACGCGGCCTCCAAACTCCCATCCAACGCGCGCCTGCACCGCCAGGACGATATCGTCCATCTCGATTCTGGACGCTCCAGAGCGTCCACCATGTTCCGCGTACACTTGGGCATCTGACAACACTTGTGTCGTGTAACGATGCGCGAGCTCTAGGAGCTGATGGAGAACACCCGGTTGGGCGTCCTGAACCGTGGGTGTTGATGCGAGGAGGAGAGCGATTGCTCTGGCTGTGGGCGGAAGCGTTTCGGAGGCTGCTTGGGCGCCTTGCGGTCGAGACATGTCAGTGATGCTTAAAGTACTCTGTCAAGAGAGTTGTGAGAGGCACAACAGCAAAGTGATCGCTATAAAATATTAAGGTGCAACGTATCAAGGTAGAACAACATTCAACACACGTCTCAGGTAACAACAAAGAGGTGAATACAAATGACTAGGGGACGAATTTCATAGAGATCTAGAATATAATCGATATCTCCCCCACATATAAAGATGTCCGGTATTACTAGAGCATCAATCAGCGTACAAGACGTGTTTCTCTGCACCTTGTAGCCAGTCGCGCAAATCGTGATCACCCTCGAGTCCTATGAACTCGTGGTGGAGACTATCGCGGTACTGCAGATTGGATATGCTCGTACCGAGGCGAGCCTGTACCTTACTCATGAGCTCAGAGTGTGTCACCTTGGGATGAACGCGAATTGCGATCAAGTCATCAGTGACACGGTCGAAAATCTTGATCTTGACAAAGGCAATCTGAGGATTGCCTGCAGACATGGGGGGTGCATTCAAGTTAGTGGTGGCTGTGGAGTGTGAACGCGAGCGGGATGTGAGGGATGGTTGAGACGAGTGCAGGGACGACGGTGACGACGTAGTGTACTCGGGCCATTGAGTATTTGAGGTACTTGATCCACGCGATGCCCGCAAAACATTCGTGTGACCATTTGACCGTTCACCGTGAAGCAATGGTATTTCCCCGGGTTGTGTACCGGATCGTTGGTGGGTAGCACCGCTTGCTCTCGGGTAGGGATGCGGAAGGGGTGTGTGATCCTCTCCATAATCTGAACCGTCACTGCGATCATCCCGGTCAGATAATTTCATCTCGCCAAGCGTATCGCGAACTTCTTCTTCAAAATCGCGTGTGACCAAATCTCCACGTGCCACTCCTACAGCATCCTTTTCTCCACCGTCGGAAAATAGTGCGGTAATTTCGTCATACCGAGGTTCGATGTCGTTCTCTACGTCGCCTGGTTTTAGAGAAAGGAAGTTGCGAATAAGTTGGTGCTCCAAGATGTAGGAAGCGCCGACGGAATTCAAGGCGCAAAGCTTGCGGATGTATTGGTCCAGCTCAACCCGTCGCACGGCAGTGACCTCACCATCGACTTTATCCGCGGGACCGGGCATGAAGGGGAGAATGCGGTTTGAGTCGGGTTCCCGACCAGCCTCTTGAGGGAAAGTCTCCAAGAGGTTGACTTGAAAGTCGTAAAAGTCGTTGTAGGGTCTAAAGAGGACAAGCTGTTTGGCTTTCGGCAGCACGTGGGGATCAAGGGGATCATAAGGTTGGAAGATGGCGTCGATACGGAACCAGTATTCTTCCATCTCGTAGTGGAAGGAGACAACCTCTGCAGAAAGGAGAATGCCATCTGGTAAAGGGACTGGGGAAGGGGGGCGGAGGGAAGTGGAAGTGGCAACGGGTGGGGGAGAGGTGAGTGGATCGGGAAGGGGGGGTGCGGTTGTTTGGGTGTAAGGGCTATTCGGGACTGAGGGTTGGCTGTCCTCGATCACTCCCAGAGAGATGCTATTCTGCTTGTAGTTGATCATAGCTTTCTTCCAATCCTCGACTTTTGGAAGATCGCCACGATCCATGAGTGAATCTACATCGTCGATGGGGAGGTTGGATGCGGGATCACGGAGTTCGACGAAAGAGGCTGGAATTAATCCAGGACGGCCAAGCCTGCCGATGGGTTTGGCGACGAACCACTCGCGGTTCGACTGGGCGACGACTGAGATGGGATCGCCGGCTTTCGCGTCGAGCTCGTCGGCGCGCTCTGCTAGGAAATCGTGGAGGACGACGGCGTAGAACACGCGTGTCTTTGGTGTCCTTGAGGAGATGACGGGGCTGGTTGGGCTATTGAGGCCGACGGCGAACTGGGAGGCGCGGACGCTGTTAAAGGAAGGGGGTGTGGGGGGTGTGAGAGATCGGAGGGAGAAGGGAGAAAGAACTGACATGGAAGAGGGACTCTTGAGGAATTCCTCAAACATGTTCTTGGGAACGAGTCCACGGGCACCGGTGACGGGGTTGTGAGCCTCGTACCAGGGGCCATTGGTGTCAGGATCGCCTGTTACGTAGAAGAAGTCGCCCTTCTGAAAGGGGAGTTGCTGGGGAGCGGTTGGTCTGCAAGAGGCGATGGCACGGATGACCTTTTGCGGAGGGAGGGAGGCGGAGGGGGGCTTTGATATTGACGAGGGGAGAGGGAGGGGCGTTGAAATTTGGAGACGGTGAGTGTCTCTGTTACCGTTGAGCGACTTTCGGAGCGTTTTCATCGTGAGGGAAACATGGAAGAGTCGATACTAGTATAAATTATCTCCAATGTCATTTAGTCTCTGATTATGTAACAAACAACAATAACCACCCCCCACCTAGCGCTCGACTCTATATCCTGATCGTGACTATGGCGGCAAGAAAACTACAGAGTATGTCCTTGCTCACTTCCATCTCGCTCTACAACAAACCCCATTCTCTATAGCCGAAATAGACCGCACTCTGAAAAAGGTCTCAGAGGGCGTAGAGCTCTTTGAAAGCATCTACGACAAAATGCAGGCCTCCACAAACCAGACACAGAAGGAGAAGCTCGAGACCGACCTCAAGACACAGATAAAGAAGCTCCAGCGCCTCAGAGACCAGATCAAGACATGGGTAGCCAGCAACGACATCAAGGACAAGTCCCTCCTCCTCGAGAACAGGAGATTAATCGAGACCGTGCGTCCTCTCTTTCAACCGATGGCTCCATCATCCGGAGCTGTCCTCGCTTCCGTCTGCTGCTGCTCTCTGTCCGACTCCAAACTGACCCCCCCGTGTAGCAAATGGAAAAGTTCAAAGCCTGTGAAAAGGAAATGAAAACAAAGGCTTTTTCCAAAGAGGGCCTGACCCAGTCCGCAAAGCTAGATCCAAAGGCACAGGAGAAACTAGAGGTCACCTCTTGGCTGCAGCAATGCGTCGAAGACCTCACACTTCAAGTAGAGCAGTCGGAAGCAGAGATCGAGGCTCTACAGGGCGGCGGCAAGAAACGCGGCAAGGGTCAGTCATCGGCAGCAGGTCGCTTGGATGAACTCGAGCGTCTCAACGAACGTCGGAAATGGCACATCAATCGTCTTGAACTCATCCTTCGCTTACTCGACAATGGCTCTCTCTCCACTGACCGCGTCCTTACTCTCAAAGAGGACGTGACATACTTTGTCGAGAGTAATACCGTGTGTCCTCCCGTCCAGCCTTGCTCAACCATTCTCATCCACTGCACTAGGAGGAGGACTTTGACGAAGATATGGGCCTCTACGACGACCTCCGCCTCGAGGAAGAGGAGGAGAAATTCGGTTTGGCAAACGACGATAACGAGGGCAGCGACGACTCCGACGCACAGAGCGAAGGCAAGCCTATCAATATATATCCTCCGAACCCGTCTGACCTTGCAACAGAACCGCCCCAGAGGTCGACCAAGAAGCACGATAAAGACGAAGAAAGTGTCGCAAGCGGCAGCAAACGAGACGACAGTCCTGTTCAGAAGAAACCAGGGGTGGGATTACAACTACGCAGTGAGTTTCCGGTTACTTGTATCTTCCTCTGTCTGAACGACAATCTCCAGAGGCTTCGCTAGCAACAGAGCGTAAGTGCTTCATTTGCATCTCATTCGTGTCCGAAATAACATGGTGGATTCAGCGAAACCACCACCAAATCCCAACTTTGCACAACAGCCCATGTCCAGCATATTGAAAGCAGGTTTACCTCCGGCCCCTCGCCCACCAGCGACGTTGCCTCCCATTCGATATGCTGCCGCTGCCGCTGCCGCAGTTTCGTCGACTTCTCCAGCCACAATGGGTCCACCAACACCAACAACTCCGGCAGCATCAAACATGCTGACGACTTCTGCGCCAATGCCATCAACAGCGCCGTCAATAGCACCTTCGCTATCGCAGAATATGCCAGATTTACAATCGTTGTCATCGCCAAGTCTCACTCACCCTTCCATAACGAGCCCGATGTTGTCGTCTGCCTCCGCATCACACCAACCAGATGGATCTTTTTACTCGGGCCAGGATTCGCCTGCAATATCAGAGGCAGTTCCGAGCTCTGTGAGTGGTCCCGCCGCATCCTCGTCCCCGCAACGTACAACACTACACAAAGGTATGCTGCTCGATGCCACGTGTTGGACCTTAGGTAAGAACATTTACAGAACCTGTAACTTCGCCTATGCTCCCAAGGGCTGCTTCCCCTGCGGTCCCAGTACGTTTTTCATCATCCACCTACTCGGAATGAATGAAATTTAACGTGTGTGCGTAAGCAGCAAGTCGTGTCCTTAGATATTCAACAGCCTCAAGCCAATGGCGCAGCACAAGTAGCTCAGTTCACCGTACCACAACCTGCTTCCACTGGGCCTTCCCCTCTTCCTCGACAGATTCAACGGCCATCTACTCCTGGGCTTCCAGCACCTTCAAGCGCACCTTCGCAACCTCCACAGTATCCTCCAGGCGTCAAGGTTCCGCTTTCTACCGAGCAACAATCGGCTACCCAGGAACAGCCTAACACAGGAATGCTCAGACCGCCTTCAGTGAACAATGCCCAACAAGCTCCAGGTCGGCCAGCGACAACCACATTCCCAGGATCCTTGTCAGATCTTGTTGCGTCGTTTGAGACGGTGAAACAGAAAGGTAAGTCACAAGCTTGCTTGGCCGTACGCTTCATCTAGACGTCTGTAGCCCCTCATCGTATGAATAATTTGGGAGAAGTGCACAAGCTTTTAGAGGGTGGTTACACTCATGCTCCCCAACCCGTCGATACAGAGAAGTAAGCCGGAATTTTACGAGGCGGGGAAACAGTCACTCAATCATACCCAGGCCAAAGTATTATGTCCCTCGACACCCTTTCAACACACCGTCGTTTTACCCTCAGACACCACATCCTGTCCTGAACTCGCCTGCTCTATTCTCCCAGATCGACGTAGAGACGCTGTTCTATGTCTTCTACTACCTCCCGGGAACATATCAACAGTACGCCACTTGTCTCTTTTTGCACAACTGGAGGACTTATCCTCCTGCATAGGTACCTTGCCGCCAAGGAACTAAAGCGCCAATCATGGCGCTTCCATGTCAAATACTTGACGTGGTTCCAACGACACTCGGAGCCCCAGGCTATCACCGAAGAGTACGAGCAAGGAGTGTATGTCTACTTTGACTGGGAAGGTTCATGGTGCCAGCGCAAGAAGAGCGATTTCCGTTTTGAGTACCGTTATCTCTCGGAGGACTAACTTTCTTTGAAACCGTCTTTATTCCACCCCGTGTTCTGCTCACGTTCGGTACTCAATGTAATTTAACCGCAGCGTACTAGTCATTCCCATACTGCTCATTCGCCAGCGTTACTCTACTAAGCATGTATTGCCAAAAGTCCGTAACATTCAATTATTCCAGTTCAACTACTGCTCCAAGGGCTTCGAAGGTCGACTTTAGTTTATCCGCGTCTTCTTTCGAGAGATTCTCCTTGAGAACTTTTGGGACGGACTCCACGAACTTCTTCGCCTACGAGCGAAAGGTGCAGAGGTAGGCAAAGTCAATTCAACGTAACAACGACAAGACACTCACATCGATGAGAGTAAGGCCCGGCACCAACGCCTTTACCTCACGAATGACTTTGGGCTTGGCAGTTGCATCAAACGATTTCAGCATGACATTGAAGATCGTCTTCTCCTTGGGTTTCTCCTGCCAAAAAAAAAGAGATGAATTTTTTAACGACACAGGTGACATGTGTTTTTGGTTGTCCTATTTTTCTCTCACCTCGGCGGCAGTTTCTTCTGCGGGTGCTGCTGCAGTCGCTGACGCAGCCGCAGAAGCAGAGGGCATAGCAATCTCTTGAATATTTAGCCGAGACTGTTGAACACACACCAAGAAAAAGACAGTCAGGGGAACGTGCGCGCGTGTTCCGCGAACGAAACCGGACACTTGCCTTGAGTAGCGATACGAGGTCTGCAGCTTGTAGGAGGGTTAAACCGGAGATATCATCGACTATTCGACCAATCCTGGGATCCACCGGTGGAGCACTCGAGGATGGGGAGTCCTCAGCCGTTGTTGCAAGCCATCTCGATCGACCGGTCCGCGAAGCAAGCCTGTGGTTGACCGCAAATTGAAGACTTGGGTTCAGAAAAAGGCACGCCGAGGGGAGAGACGCACCGTAGTACAGACGTAGACCGGGAAGCCCGAAGAGTGTATAGACAGCGGCTCTGCATTGGTGGTACTGAGTTTTTACGACAAATGATCCGTTAGCAAGAGACAAACTCACTACCAATGCCATTCGACGTTCACTTTGAGTTTTGAAAAGGCAAGTGTTGGACGCGTTACAAATTCGGATGCGTGGTTGTTGGTTGTTTACCGGTATCACTTAACTGCCAAGTTTTTGGACAAGCATTGTACAGTAGATGTGCTTGTAATGCATACACTAATAATGCATAATTCTAATATTGTGACTTTCGATGGATCCTCGTGGGCCCTGGCTCAGCAGTGGTGATTGTCTCCTACACGCGGGACGTCGACTGTAATGTATTTATGGAGAGTTTACCCCGTAATTCTGGCAATTTCGGAACCTCCCTCGCCTTGGAAAAGGTTGCAAACTTAATACGAACTCCTCCCGTTATGATACCCACATAATTTATTACTAGTCCATTGACATCCTAGCAACCCAATTGAAGCAAAAGAAAAAAAAAAGGTGCCTCTGGAACGGCAAACATCGAATAAACACCTTCGGGGTACATTGTCCTTTGGCCTCTCACTACGTGTAATCTAGCTTAAACAACCTCGGGATTTTTGACGTCACCAGTGGACGAAGAGTACTGCTGAGCACCGCGTCAGTTAAGCAAAAGGCATGCCCTTACACACACTACTCACCTCGTCCCGGATGTACTCTTGCGTAGTGTCGATCTTGATAGAAATATTGTTTGGCATGCGCTGATGAGATGATGAGAATGGTCTGCGCTATCTCTCAAGAAACCTACCCTTGATGATGTTCCAAGCGTAGTTTGGTTCGTCTTCGCTTGCGTACCGTGGAAGGAGAGCGACATGTCATCGTTATGAGACTCGCCCCTCAATCCTTTGCGCGCGTTCAGGGTGGCAAGGAGGGTGTTGCAGTACACTTTGAAACAATATGTTAACAAAATTTTCCTCGCTCCCAACACAGGACGTACGTCGGCCAAGGCAGAAGTAGAATGTGATGTAGATGAACGTATGTGGCCACGCAGAAATCTATTATGTACGTGATCAGCAACGAGGAATTACACGAGGCACGCGACAACACTTACACATACTAGAGAAGCAAGGGCACAGACACTGTCGCACTGTCAGCGATACGCGCCTTGATCGGATCACGAAACTGACCTGGTCAAAAGACCGGTGTTGATGCTGAATACCATCTAGACCACACTCGTCTTTCACCGAAAGTGACGCCATTGATATGGACACTTACCAACTTGTTGATCAGTGTGTCAGATCTGACGACAGGATATTCAAATTATACATGGAGCAGGCGTGTGGAAATATTCACCTCCGGAAGCCAGTACGCGATGTCTGCAGCATATAACAAAGCAACACGGCGATGAGGAGGTCCCCTGCTGCGGCAAGTACATTGACCGACATCGAAAGAGCCTGAACCCGATGTCAGTGGACAGCTCATAGGACTGGGTTTACTTCATTTACCTTCAGGGTAGCAAGCTGTACATATGTGTCGAAATGGATACTAAGTATGCATGAGCGAAACGCTGACAAGACGAAAATATGAAACAAAAACGTACGCCTTGATACCGAAGACTACGCGGCGCCGCTGGTGTTAATAACGTTTACGGACAAAACGATATGTCAACCCACCCATGACAAGAACTGTAGATAGAGCGCTCTTAGTGTGGGGAGAGTGAGCTCGGGAGTCTGTAACTCACGGAATTCAGTAATAACCAATATCATCTAGGAAAAGAGCAACTAAGAAATCAAGCTGTGTGTCCCAAACGACACATAACTTACAACTGAACCAGTGGCAAGCCAGCTCCTGTTGCTGACTGTGAGGGACTTAATGATGGGACTCAATCAGCCAAGGGTAGAAACATACGCCTGTAAACACGCATTGCTAGGAAGCACTGAACGAAGAGTGTAGTGAATGCCTAGTACGTATGGTGAGCTAAGGAGGAGCAGTGAAGCTGAACGAGTCGCATACATTGAAAAAGACTTCGACCTGGGGTATGTATCGGGTCAATCACGGTCAGCGAAGGAAAACCATAACCTACGATGATACTCCTGGTGGGAAATGAGCACGAGGGTTATGTGAACGGGAACCCACTCACCGTACAATCTTCCCGATCTGTTCAATGTTTCCGAAGTAGGTAATAAGATATGTGTAGACTAGGGATGGATGAATACACATATATCGGTGGGGGATGTTTGCACTTGCCCACATGCGTAATTAGGCCCTGGTGGCAACTGTCTGAGATAAGAACGCCAGCGACCTGCAACCCAAGATTGAGACAGGACCGAGAGAAATTCGGGTAAACTGACGAGAAACTTGATGTACCACGGGTCCGAAGGATAGTGAGCGTAGTAGTACCAGGTCTGAACGCAGGTGACTAGTATTTGCTAGTTTAATAGGGTGGAAATGAAAATGAATTGGCACACACATCCATATAGACTATGGGAGGGATCATGAGTACGATCGGTGGATGCACAATGTGTTATACACTCACATCGCTGCGACGATGTCCCCGATAAAGAGAGCACCGAGCCTGGGATGGGCGTTCAAACATGACTGGACAGCGGGGGGAAAGGGACGCACGTATTATCGAAGGTTGTCATTGGTAGAGGGAAATAGTAGAATGGCTGGGGCGAGAGCAAGGGAGGGAGGCGTCGTTGTCATGGATGGAAGAGGCTATTTGAGAGACATTGCAGGTGCGGGGTGTAGAATTGAGCGTGCTAGGGATGATAGATCGATAGATCTGACAGGTCCCAATTGGCAAACTGACATCGGCTGCTTTTCCATGCGATCTCCACGTTGGCGACCCCGCCTCCGCCGCGTCAATCAACTGAAGTTCCGTTGCTGCGTCTGTGACAGTTGTCTCGAAGCGGCCCTGTGATAAGCAACGCGTAAGATTGGCTTTAGGATCTGTTGAATCGGAAATGACAGACAATGTCAACATTGTCTGTCATTTTAGCTGTGCAACAATCGCCAGGGAGGGTTGTATTTGACAACCTCGGTCCTGACGCTATTACTTGTAAACGTCTAGGGTATACTGCCAGCTCTTTCACAACGAACAAAGTAAACGACCAATAAGGAATGGTTGCAGTAGTTACGCACGCGATTACTAGCAGCATGTAAAGCTGGATCAACTTGAAATAGATCATAACATATATGCATGGCTCGAGGACGAAATATGGAACTTGGCCTATCAAACTTAGGGTTCGTCGATGAAGGCGAGGAAAACCCGAAGTTTCGCCTGAGACTATGTAACTTGTTTCAAGTTTGGTGTCACTCCTAATCTATGTACTACTATAGGGTCAGTCGAAAATATTGATAGGCGATTGAATAGCTTTAGGAACTTTTTCGAGAGTGGCATTAAGGGGCCCGCACGTCAGAAGCGTCTTCCGTGACTCGCGGAATGTGCCTTGTCTCGTCCCTCAAATTGCCACTGGATTCTGGCCTGCCCGGCTCCAAGCCCCGGCCCTGGCCTGTCACTGTATAATGTATAGAACATTCCAGTAGGTAGTCACTATATTACCCATCTTTCCTAGCCTGGATTAGATACCGCGTTTTGGATTTCCGGTATGTTTTTACAAGTCTCCTATGTTTTAGGTCAGTTTCTCATGCATTTTCATGTTACTTTGCTTCTCCAGCCAATTACAATGCTAGCCTTTCGCAAACTTGGCAGTACTAAGTACCTGGACAGTTGCCCTGATGCCCTGATGTATGGCTGACTGCTCCAAAGTAGTATAGGGGCAGGGCCCGGGCAATATCAATAATGTCTCATCATAGGAATGGCTCTATAGTTCCTGAGCTTCCGGGATATTGTACCCACATATACTTCCTCCTGTAGTCTCAATTTCCATAGTGTATCATAATCAAATATATGAACCACTTTTTTGATTTTAAGGGGAAGGAAACATGTGCAATCCCGGATCACAGGGGTGAGCCCCACCACAGTGTCTGATTTTTTCGGACACAATACCTACATGTATATACTACTGGACTCATTTAGCCAGCTGTGACAAAAGGTATACATATCTGCCTACACAGGGGGTGTTATATAACATTGTAAGCAGTAAAGAATGTTTGCATATACTATATATTATTATCCTGAGTGATTGGAATAGGACCTGAAGGCAGGGGGGCCCTCAGGGAGTATAGCTGAAAGTGAGGAGAAACATATCCTAGTTAGATAGCCCAAAATGGAACTTGAAATGTTTCGGGAGTACTGGCAGTCTGACCATGTCTGAAGGGGCTGGAAGGAAATTTAATTAACTGATTTGTGGCAGCATGACAGGAGGAAAAAAATACTTACACTAGGATTCTTGACCTTGACCCTCAATACCTACAACAGAAGGTGCAACTGTGAGGGATGGAAAAGCCTGAGACCTTCCAAAAAGGTAAGTCCATTTTCAGGCAAGTTGGCCATGTGGCAAAATAATGTAATAAACAAACCCTCCTTGGTCAATAGCTCTTCAAATGAGCTGTAGAAAAGTTTGATAAAAATAATACCATTTGACTCTGCCAGGTTTAGGGAACATGTTCCAGAACATGTTCACCAGTTAACACATAATGAAGTTTTACAATTTTGGGTTTTCAGGAAATCCTGAATACTGAAATTGTAGAATCTTGTTCTGTATCATCCAGTCCACACAGTATGTGTTCCCTGGACCTGTTGGATTGAACAGTATCATTCTTGTTGGATTTCAGTGGCTTGTTGAAGAGATAGAGTGCAATGCATTGCGATACACTACTACTACTTTTGTTACACTGGAGCGTAGCTTCTAGCTATAGCGACCACTTATAGGAGTAGGTCGAAGTCTCATAGAGTGAATAGGAGTCTCAGCACTTAAGATCGCAATCAATAAGGCTGGAAGGCTAGAAACTACACTGGATTGCATAAAACTAGCTGAGGAATAGTGGTACAAGGGCAGTGTATTTATAGGGTCAGCTGTGGAGCATGGACCAAGCAGTGTGCCACAGCAAACTACTGGAAGGGGAAATGAAGGGAGTTCGTGAAGGGGAATACCCTTTAAAGGAAAGAGGCTGTCCGTTTGAAGGGTTTTAAAGGAGAAATCAGTACTCGAGAACCAAGCTATCAAAAAGGTTATAGGTGAGGTCCAAGTTGAGTCACATGAGAGAGAAACAAAAAGGGGAACAGTTCTCGTCGACGCCAAAGGGAAAGTTTGTAACAACTTTCATCAAGTCATTTATTGGATCTTTGGACAATGCTTCGAGAAAGCGAACAAAGAGGAAAATCCATGTATTGCTATGAGACTGGGTACTAGGCAATACATGTAGGGATGTGAAGAGGAAGACTGCAGGGTGTCAGATGTGCTGTGAGAGGTAAGGGTGGGAATGGGCAGGAGCATGAAGTGCTCTTTGGCCCCACACAGCAGCAGAAATCTGCAGCAGAAGCATGAGCTGTGAGGGTGGGTGGGACCACCTTGCAGATTGGTTTGCTGCACAGAAAACATGCTGGCATGTGAGGGACCTGTTGAGAATCTGGTATTCTATTTCTGATTTTCTATTACATAACCAGATTCTGGGCCTGATCACATGACATCATCATGTGACACATTCTAGACCATGACATTATAGGTCAGCTGTTGTTTCAGGCTTACACTATTCATATTACACTATAGATAAGAAGCAGTGCTCTTCTGATAAGAGCTATTATTCCTATTGGATACTATTCTTACTATCTCACCTTATCCTTCCCTTTGTTCTATAATGTTCTATCACATTCTGTGATATACCTTATATAGGTACTATACAGTACACAGGTACAAACACATCCTGTCTGTATATAAGGAGGGCCTTATTGCCCTTCTCTCTCTAATGAAGAATCCTCTCTTCATTCCTATTCCACATCCATATTAGAAGCACTACCTCCAAGCTTCACCCTTGACTATCAACCAACTACCCTCAATACTTGGTGAGCCTCCCATCAAGTGTTCATCCCTTCTTGTTCCTGTGCTATTGGAAGTAAAGACTTCCAATAGGTTATAAGCCCTGCATTGACACTTTGATGTTTGTCTTTTGAATTCACCAATGCTGTCTAATGTCGTGCACATGGGTTCTTGGTTGATTACTGGACTCTCGACTTTATTGTCGATGATTGCATCCGCATTTGGTTTCATCATTGTTGGCAGCAAGATCTTGACTCATGGAGACATGGTCAATGTCATTGTGAAAAATGGTGAACTGCTGTTCAAGCATGAGCTTGACAATTTTTGTTTGCAATTCACCAATCAGATTGGTAATGCGTGATACTCATTGCATGCTGTGCTTCACACAGAATTGTTGCACAAGGTAAACCATCCGATCCCACATCCTTCCAATTCCAATCATATACCTTTTCAACTTCCCTGCCCTGTTTGCTGTTGCTCCCTTGAGCAAGGCGAATATTGTCAACATCCTGAGATCAGTTATACCATCTTGAGGAATCTCTACGAGTCACCCGAGGACTTTCAGGAAAACCGGTGAAGACCCTTCACCTTCTTACAAGTCATTCCCACCTCTCTCTGACTCCATCCCTCTCCACCTCCACTCCCTCATCGTATCCATGGAGACCTTGAAGCCTTTCCTGAGTCAGATGAAGAAGATCTTCCACGACTTTCTTCCTCATCCTCACCTTTGCCTGTTCCTCCACCACCTCCATACCCAAATCCTCAACATGCCGGTCCTAGTGTACCCAGTCAACTACAACACCTTCACGGTGGACAAGGACAACTTCACGTTTCTGACGGCACACAACCCAGCTCTAGAAGAGGTTATGTATCTAGAGGACGAACAATCCGGGGAAGACCCAGCAACCTGGGACAACCATCTATCACGGATGTTCACCACCTTCCAGACACCAAAGATTTTGGCATCCATCCCACAGTGTCCAAACATTTGGACATTTGCAGATGATAAAGAAGGCGGCCTCGTTCGAATTGAGGTGGTGCCAATCTGGCAGAGTCACACTCACAGGACACTTAGTCTTGATGAGGCTCACAGAGTGAGCCATGTGGTAACTCCTGTCCAGATTTTACCATGTGAGTCATGGGTGGTCAAAGACCACTCTATTAACTTATTCATCTTTAAAGACAAGTCTCTCGCATCTGTCTATGAGGGTGCCGGATGGGCTTTCCCATCTAAAACTTATCAATCCACCCCTGGTGCTTTTGTCCATTTCCAAGGTTTAGAAATTATTCATCATCATCACCTCATGCCATCTCTTACCCATCAGAAACTCAAAATGTTGCTTGAACCCAACTGGGTATTTCCCTATTCTTAGGATATTATTGACCAAGGCTGGCCCTTAGAGCTCCACCATCAACTACAGGTTGACTGGAACTGTGCCTTCGACTCCCACTTCTGTTGCCTCTCCCACTCCAACCCAAAGCTTCACTCACAACGTTGCTTACAGCGTCTTCTCAAATCCACTTGTACTCAAGATGAGCTTGACGCCATGTATAATGGAGTTGCACAGAGAGCTAGATGAAGAATCCATTGAAGAGCTGCAGAGGAAGGCAAACAAGTCAGAAGGATTCAGAAGCAGTCTTAAACTCCTTCATGATACACCTTTTCCTCTTGTATGGCCACTTCCCCTTGGTTTCTCTTATGTGTACCATTTCGATTTTCCTTTCTCATATGACAATTTTCTAGAGTTCAATGGTTATTCTGACTTTACTTACCCTTATCACCCTTGTGATGATCTAGATATTTGTGTACAAGAGGGCTTTATTTCCAATGTTTACATTGGGAATCTGCATTATTTTGTGAGTTTGTGGTTTGAATCTTTTGAATCACTTGCCCACTTGCCGATTCCCAGTGAATTGAGAAATACACATTCATCTCAACATCTTACAAAGGATGATCATTGGAAACATTGGCTCAGAAAGTCTGGAAAAGGAAAATGGTATCATAAGAAGCATTTGACAATGGGCTTGGGAAATCTTTTCACTCCTACTTCCTATTCTTTTATCTCATTGGTTTATGAATCATTCTTTGTTGATGATGTTTTTGCAGATCTCCTCTAATCTATTACAATGGCCACACTTCCCACTTCCACTGAACTCAAGATTGACTCCACCACCATGGGTTGTATTCCTCTCCTTGTTGGCCAGTCCAACTA
Source organism: Lanmaoa pseudosensibilis (assembly GCA_038092875.1). Taxonomy (NCBI): domain Eukaryota; kingdom Fungi; phylum Basidiomycota; class Agaricomycetes; order Boletales; family Boletaceae; genus Lanmaoa; species Lanmaoa pseudosensibilis. Next base: position 4,712 of record JBBPRF010000588.1, on the reverse strand, counting down.
TCAAACCTGGGTCATCCGACTTCGCTCTACCCTTCAGATGTACTCTGTCTGGGGAATGATAGATGGAACATTGCTCTTCGCTGGTATGGCTGATGCTGCTGATCAGGTGAAGTGGAAGCTACTAGATAAGTGAATCAATGGTTTCATCGCATCCACTATTGATGACTCGCTGATCAGTCATGTCCAGGAGGATTGGGCTGCTCCAGCTACCCCCGTATTGCTTGCCAAAACTCTTTGGGACAAGCTTGCCAGCCTCTTCGGTACTGCTGGTCTCGCTGGCCAATTCCAGCTCTTCCACACCATCACCCGCTCCCATATCCATGTCAAGTCTGCAACTCAAGACATTAGCCATGTCACTCAGCTATTCGCACAGCTTCAAGCTGCTGGTCTCAACCTTCCTCAGAACTTTAGGGCAATGCTTTTGCTTACCCTACTTCCTGATGATTTCCATACTCTATCCTCTATCCTTACTGCTACTGTCACTGAAGCTGACTTCCACATGGACAACATTACCAAGTGTATATTGTCAGAAGTCAATCTTCACTCCACCCGCCACTCTAAGCCTCTCACTGCAAGGATCTCCAACATGGAATCCAAAGATAGTTCTGCTAACAGAACTGCTGTTATACGGTGTGGTCCTCCACAGCAAAATCAATGGAGGAACCAGAACCCTTCTTACCAGAAGCCACCATATCAAGGTCAGGGTAACTTTACCAACCCTACCAGCAGCAGCAATCTGCTGGATCTTTTTAGAAAAAGAAGGGTCTGAGTCGGTCTAACAAACCAAATGGTAAGCAGAACAAGGCATGGGCTCAGAAGCAGAAGCAGGACAAGGGAAAAGGTAGAGCTAACGAGGTTGTTGGCTTTACAAATGAGGTCATACAGAAAGAATCTGCCAAAGAAGAATTCTTTGATCCTACCCTTAGATTTTTGGATCACATCGAAGACGACTTCGAGATGGAAGAATCCAGCAGTATCATCGCAGATCCAGGATGGCAGATGGAAGAGGATAATGGGATGAACATGGATATGGCTGGACCTTCTACTGTGCCCTTTTGAAGGGACTTCTTTGGAGAATCCCCCTTCTGAGAAGTCATCTACCACGTTCAAGGGGAAAAGGAGAGAGAAAAAGAAGAAGGTAACTTTGTCACTCAGTGGACTCATTTCTAATACTTCATCATTCGGCAATGTAGATTGCATTGATCATGCATCAACCTGGCTCCCTGTGCCTCCTATCAGAGAGATGCCTGTGGAACAACCATGGTACATAGGACCATGGTTGCAGTACACAAGTAACACTGTACTAGATGGCTATGACAATGACAATATGCTTGACTATTATCACAGCGCTTTCACGCTAGGAGGAGATTCTGACTCAGACTTCACCAAAAACCACTGGATGTTTGACAGTGGTTGTACCAATCATCTCTCATCTTTTGAAGATGATTTCTCTCACATTGGATCTAGAGTCCACTATGCTAAGGTTGCAAGTGGACAGAAGATTCCCATGTATGGTCCTGGCAAGGTCATCATACAGCAAAACAGTTCTATGCAGAAACCGATAGTATTACAGGAAGTATGGTATATTCCAAATGCCACTTACCACTTAATATCAATTTCCTCGCTCACAAGCCAAGGCTATAGATGCGAGATTGATAGCAAGATGTCCAGTATCTGAAATGCAAAGGAAGATTTGGTCATGCAGGCATCTGCCTTGTGTCCAAGTAATAACCTTCATTGGATTCAGTCATGATCAATTACTCTGATGAATGGTCTTATCTCCTCTTTGTCAGGATCTGATAATTCTTATCATCTATGGCATCACAGGATGGGTTATTCTTCGAAGAATGCATTACGTCAAGCCAACAAAATGGTTAAAGGTATAGCTCCAATTAATTTGTCTGGTATTGATGATTCTCCCTGTAAGGGCTGTGCCCTAGGGAAGATGCATGATAGGCCATTCGTTTCCTCTCAGAAACGTACCACATGTCCTTTAGGACTGGTTCACACAGATCTCATTGGTCCGATGCCTGTCAAACCATGTTCTCGTGCATGGTACATTCTGACTTTTATTGATAATTACTCTGGTTATGTGCTTGTTGCGTTTATCCATAGCAAAGATGCTGTCACTTAGCACTTTAAAAACATGGTGTCTTGGGCTCAGACCTTTACTGGTCATTCACTCACCTCTGTACATTCTGACCAAGGAGGGGAATATCTGGGACAGGAACTTCAATTGTTTTTCTCTTCCAGCAGTGTTACGCACCAGACTTCTGTTCCCTATACTCCTCAGCAGAATGGACGAGCCAAGAGGTTCAATCAAACTCTTCTTGAGAAAGCTGAAGCAATTCGGCAACATGCATGTCTTTCAAAGTCCTTTTGGCAAGATGCTGTTGAAATGGCATTGCATATATATAACCACCAACCAATGCATCATCATCAGTGGAAAACACCCATTGAACAATTCAATGGAGACAAACCTGATGTTTCATACTTCAGGGTATTTGGCACTCTTGCTTACGTCTTTATCCCACCAGAACAAAGGAAGAATAAGTTGTCTCCCAAATCTGAGAAGATGATTTTCATTGAATATGAACCTAATACCAAAGGCTACCATTTTTGGTCACAATCACAGAGATGAGTGTTCATTTCTACAAATGCTATATTTGACAAGAATATCTTTCCTAACTGTTCCAGAAGTCAAGAAGACAGACCAACCCCTATTCCAGTTGAAGATGAAAACCCAACAGCAACTGACAATCCCATGGAATCACTATCTCAGAAGAAACTGGAATCTTCTCGAGATACACATATACCAATACCATCAATTCCTCATCCAATTGGACACCCTGGTCAAAATCCCAATCCACCAGTCTCCTGATCTTGGACATGGATCAGGAAATACCTTCCCACCTTTCCACTTATTCCAACAGTCACAGCCATCAGAAGAGAATCCCTGGAGACCACTTGCTCCATCTCCTCTCTTCTTTGATTTGCCAGAATCTAGTAACAACGATCCACCATCTTATCACACCTCTCCTATACATCCTGGTACTAAAAGAGATAAACCTGACTCAAAGCGAACTAGGTCTTCTCCTACAGACCTTCACCATCATAAATGCTTTTTGGTTTCAGATTTGCCTCCTGAAAAGGAGAGAAAACTTCCTTCGGGAACTTCACCTCAAGTATGGTTACCACCTTGTCAGAATCCATCTGAATCTCTACCTGAATTCCAAATTCATCCTCATCAATATCATTCTACTACTGAGGAATGCTCTACTTTCAGACCACCTGTTGAACAATGATGATCTACTCAAGTACCCATATCCTGGATATTGCCGGATAACACCTATGGAAATAAAACTCCCATAGAAATTGAGAAATCGCTTAAACAAGGTCTTGATACGATTCAGGAGGAGACAGAACCTATGGATACTCTCTCAGAACCAAAGACACCGACAAATGAACAAGATGATCTTGGTCAGATGTATAGTTCTTCATGGATTCGTCATCACATGTTTATGGCTGTTGATACTTCATCTGTTCCCAAGCAGTATCAAGATGTACTGAAACTTGGACCATCAGAACAGAAGCTATGGAAAGATGCCATGAAAGAGGAAATCGAGTCTCTTCATGAGTGCAAGGTATGGACTTTGGTTGACCTACCTCAGGGGTGTCAACCCATCAAGGGGAGATGGGTATTTGCTGTTAAATCTGACGGTCAAAAGAAAGCTAGATTTGTCACTAAAGGATTTACACAGGTTTTCGGAATAGACTATGAAGAAACCTTCTCTCCAGTAGCAAGATTCGAAACCTTGCGACTTCTTCTATCTTTGGCAGCACTTCATGATTGGGAAATTGAAGCTCTTGATGTCAAGACTGCCTTTCTCTTCAGAGAATTAGATGAAGAAATCTACATGGATCAACCTGAAGGCTTTATAGTGAAGGGTCAGGAGAACAAAGTCTGTCAACTCCACTGGGCAATCTATGGCCTTAAGCAAGCCGCCTTTCAATGGAACAAGCAGCTTCACAAGAGTTTGGAACAAATGGGTTTCCAACAATCTATTAGCAATCCTGGAACTTATTTTAAGATTATAGGTGACGAGATCATCATTCTTCTTATTTATGTTGATGATGCTCTTTTTATGGGTAGTAACAAAACCAAACTCCTTAAACATAAGAAATCATTCATGAAACAATGGGAATCAAGAGATCTTGGTGAAGCTAAGGAATACCTAGGTATGAGGATTACACGAGATTGTAAATGTAAAACAATTACTCTTTGTTATAATATGAATATTTTCAAACTTTTTCAGACTTACCATTTCGCCTTTACCAGTCACGTGACTAGTGCACGTGATTGTGAGAAACAATCATGTGACCATGGTCTAGACTTAATCACATGACATGCCTCATGGTTTTAATCTCCATCTTGTTCACACCTTATCTATTCCCACAGTCATTTCCGTCTTTTATCTCACACTGTCATTCACATGGTTTCTTCTTTCATCTTACTTTACTTAGTAGATCATCTCATGCACAGCATATATAAGCTAGACACTTGTGACTGGATTCTGTTACGTGAAGCATACAACAATGGGGATACTCCTAAAGAGTAGCACTAGACAGGCAATACTCATGAAGAGACTGATGTCTGCTAGCCTACTAGGATAAGGAGTTCAGAGGATGAGGGAAGTCGAGTGAGGATTGAC